>JAIPMN010028524.1:931-13056 GCA_020650975.1 Apostichopus californicus
TTCGCCCCCCCCCCCCCAAAAAAAATATAAATAAAAAAAAGCTATGAAGTTCGTTGAGCTTCCCATGCTTGTCCATTACGTGGATGGTCACATCACACAAAAAGACTTAATGTATTTGCTCACTAAGTGACAGCACGATAAGCAGTTACCAATACTGATAGTAACCCCTGATTGCTGCATTGGTATGTAGCCGTATACAAACAAACTGGTCCGTGATTGGTACTCAGCAGATGGCATATTGGTGTATATTTTGTTTATGGTGTAAGGTAAACCAACATGAATTTGGCTATGTACTGTAACTACGTGGAACCCATGTATATTGTTATGTCGTGCCGACACATTAGGAAGCCAGCTTTAATCAATAAAGTATATACGTCTTTTCTTTAGAGTTCCATGAGAAATGGTTTTCAGAGCACAACAGCAGCCTTATAGCCTTACTTATATTTCCCATAACTTTCCGCATGCAACAATCATTGAGATAAATTATTAAATTTACCATATACACCCGTTACTGCAAGTAGCATTTGCCACTCCATAGTTGATGTGATTATGGTAAACCTCTACGGGCATCGTTCCAATGTTTGTACAGATTAAGCATGTTTGTACACTTTAAACATAACTCGCTGCGGTTTTTCATTGAGCTGGTAAATATGTTCAACTTACTTTACGCCTTTAACTACAGTTCAGTTTTTAAACAAAATGATGGTGAAAAATATTGCAAAAGGAGCTCAAAACTGTGCACCTTGTCAACTGTCCTTGTCAACTTGTCAACCAAGTATGGCGACTGTGAATCCATAGCAACTTTTTGCTGCACTGGGGTCTTTACATCTTTTCACGTAGGAAAGTTCAAAATGATTGTACTCGAAATGAGAGCACATAAAAGGGAACTGAGTTTGGAAAGTAGTAACTGTGTAGTCCTTTGACATCATGAAAACATTTGGCTATTTAACTTCTATTTGTTTCAAGCTTGCCTTGGATTAAACTACAAGAGATTACAAAATATGAGTAATTAGCCTGTGCGTTACGTTTAATATCTAATATGTACAGAACGGTTGAACTTAATACAAAGTATCCTGAATTACCTATTAAATAAACGATCCTTGTAGATTTTTGGGTTCTCAAACCTCATTTGAGGATCGATAAAGTTCAAAATTTAAAATGCTTTTAAGTACAATAACATCGGATGATACCTATTCGGAAGTCTATATTATGTATCATGACGATTTGCTTTGATGAGTATTAATCCTTTGGATCATCGGTAATCAATTTTTATTTGCGGTCGATTTATGCTAAGGCAAAAGACGTTATTGCCAACACGATAAATCCAAAAAACATGATTGGATGCATTTCAAACGGTATGTGTACATCCGCATTATCAAGGGCTATGACTCCATTGTTTATATAATAGAGGTTAAAATGTCAGTTGACGTATTTGAACGTAAACATCTGGAAATATTGTAACATAACTCTAACATTCGAACGCATGTAAGCTTTGAACAAAGATAACCATCACTCTATTGCAGCAATTTGGTGAGAGAAAAAAACTTGACTGTGTTATTAATTAATTTGTATGTTTAGGTCAACTTAGAAATTGCAATGCATGGATACCAATGCACATTTATGGAATTTAAAACACCCCCAATCAATGTTTTTTTTAATGTACAATTACATCAGGCATGATTAACACTGGTCAGTCAACTGTACGTGACAATATACACCTCCAGCAAAAACAATATGGGTCTTGTACTAAATGGCATGCATCCACACACCAAGTACGAGAAGTAATCCACGATTCCCATCATTATATATCGTGTAAAAGGGTTTCCAGGGTTTGACCTCTGGTGACCTCAAATGAGCTTTGACCTCACAAGCAACATGATTTGCATACTCAATATGGCAAATCCATATATAATGTATGAAAAGTATCCGAGATTTCTATAATGAGAAATCATGTTATGAAGGTTTTTGGCAAATATTTTCAAAAGCACTCGCTATTTGGCGACCGTGACCAAAAATCTACTCGCCAAAACGCAAAACTCACTAGCCACTATTTCTGATGTTCAAATCTCCATAGTACAGATCTACAACATCAATACTTTTTTTTTTAACAAAGTTAGGCATCTAGGCTGATACATGGTGCTACGGTAATCGCACATTGGAAAATGATGTTTTTCTGCAGTATGACATTTTAAACCTTTTCCCACCTAAAGTAAGTGATGATCAAATTAAAACATGTCGCAGAATTATATTTATGCAGCTAGGCCTACTGTGGTGTTTCAAACAATTACA
Source organism: Apostichopus californicus (assembly GCA_020650975.1). Taxonomy (NCBI): domain Eukaryota; kingdom Metazoa; phylum Echinodermata; class Holothuroidea; order Aspidochirotida; family Stichopodidae; genus Apostichopus; species Apostichopus californicus. The sequence goes on from JAIPMN010028524.1 coordinate 3,221, forward strand.
AATAAAACATCTGCAAACATACATAAGAAGATAGCTTGGCTCAGGTCTGCTACATTCGGGCTCCTCTAGTACTAGACATATACTATACAATGTGCACGAGTCCTGAGCCTATAAAGTACCTTGCTGCTACTTTGTAACGCTAATCGATAAGTGTGATTCGTACATTTTTCCAATTATTTATCTTGTGTTTTAAGCTGCTTATTGGTGCGCGAAAGCTATTGCTATAACTCCATTGCACTGCCTATATCAAAGCGATCTTTAACGCAATGGATATCTAAGGTTGAAAGAGCATCAATCTTTCACTCGAAACTGGTGTTGAGTGAAAATCTTTGCAAAGCACTAAGCAGCAATAACAGCAAACTTGTCTCAAAACTCATTAAATTGATGTATATTTAGCAAATTATGACAGTTGGCATGTAGGAAATGCCTCGATAAATTGTTTAGGAAATGTTTAGCAACCTTAAGTGTATTGGTCAACGGGCTCGAACAATTTTTCCCTCATTTTTTGAATATGTTATCATCATGTGAATGAATATAAGAGAGCATATAGTTATTAACGAACAAATTCCAAATAGGTTCAATTGATTGAAAAAAACGTTAGTGGACCGTTGACGAGGGCGATTATTGCACATGCACTTGGGTCTTGATTATCAATAAAAATGCCATTTAACGTACTATCTATGTAGAAAACGAATGATCCAATAGTGTGTAGTTACTTGAATACTGAACTAAACAATATTGTTTAATGCAGTGTAAGTTAGTCCTTTCGTTTGATTCTCATTTGTGAAAAAAAAATATATATTCAATACATCTAATAATTCTTTGAGTAACAGTGTGGAAAAGCGAGTATCGATTGTGGTAAAATTGTTGTATAAATGTGAATCCAAATTCTCTGAATTTTTCAAGTTTTTCAATTGAACTAATATCCTATATTATGTTATGCCTTTTTTTGTATCAAGAAGGAAGACTTTCACCATACGCAGTGTTCGTTAGTTTTGCGCTCTACTAATCTTGAAGATTTTTGTATATATACAAGAGTGGTTTTAGAATGGTACTCACCGCGCAAAGCCCTGCAGTCTAGATTATGAACATTAGTATTACTGCTCTATACGCTGATTTTCTAAGAGGAAAAAATTTGTTGCTGGTGGGGTATAGAAAATACTGAAGATCACTCTGCAAGAATAGATCGCATTCTATAAATTCTTTGTTTTTTTTTCTTAATTTAAATAAGATGCTAGTTAATTAAGACAATAGCTTGCTTGAACTTCGGGATATTAGGGTAACATTCCACATTTGGGAATTTTCTCATGTTTATGTATGATGTTATATTGTAATAAAATATTAATGTCATTGAAAAGAGTGAGCGTGGTTGTTATGTTTATACGTTAAATATAACTATTCTTATTATTTTTTTGCAAATAGTAACTTCGTAAAAAAACATAAAAAACATGTTATTTTGTTAAGAATTTTACTCCTTGTCGTTTCGGTTAGACCGTTGAGCAAGAAGTCTCAGAAATAGCTGCACACACGTTAGTTTAAACGGAAAAAAAACATGAATAATCCTATCCGCTACTCTACTTATCAATGTGAGTAACAATACTCTTCTATAATAAGTGTATCTACTAGCATAGTACAATTAATTGTATAGATGGGTTCTCCTTCCAATCAGCCGTGGTACTAGCTATGTGAGTGAAGTTACTCACCTTAAGTGAAATTACTCAGCAAAGATTAAACATACACATACAAGTCATAAATAAGTTTTCTATTTATATTCACTAACACAGGAACAATACGAGTATCTCGAACAACAATGATGGGTTAAGGGATCATTAGCTTAAAGAACGGTAAATACCAATACAAGATGTAAAATATCAATCCAACTTAACTTATATATGATTTGAGTTTCCGTGACCAGAGTTTGAAGACCCGTGACCTATTTCATCTTCTAAACCTGGTGTAAGCTAAGACATTGAGACTGATCATGTTAATTTTTAGACTTTCATGACTTTTGTATTTTTTTTAACCAAATTCCATGGACATATAATGTGACTATATTGAAAGGCGATAAATGACATACTTCAGGTAAGTTAAGTCTAAGGAAGTAGATACACACTTTATAGCTCCTTTTACACTCTGTCTACTGACATCCCAGAATTGCCAGAATAGTGCTAAATATAGCCTGCGAAGTTGCTATGTATATAAGATCCACCAATCTCAATACCAGTGACATGTATATGATATGTTTTACAGAACGACAGAACGTTCTCTTTAGGACAGCTTTCCTTGCAAGAGAGAACATAAATATAAATACATAGCCTATACTGCACATAAAATTTGATATCGCCAAAGTTAAAGTTATTTGCAAATACTAATGATGCAGAACTCAATCAGTTGCATTTGTCACATCACAGAAATTACCGAAGACACCTGACCGGCAACGAGGATTCAATAGATTGAAGTAAACAAGAAACGGGAAAGTATTTAAAATTAATTGCTTAACACTTCATTTACCTAAGTTATAAAGTAAATCAAGTTAAAATGATCATAAGTTCACTCTCTTTACAAATAAAGGTATCAGTTAAGCCAAACCGTTATCCACAATTTTCCAACTCAGTGGCAAAAAATGTATAACGCAGTGGCAAATTATTCTCGTTTTTGAAGGAAATGGAAAATGTGTTTTGAACTGCCTTTGGTGAACATAAAACAGGAAAGTATGTAAGATGTAAAAAGTTATGTCTAGTTACTGAAACTCTGCCAACAAACGGTTTTTCTCTGACACACACACATTTCAGCATTTCATACAAAAAACTGAAATGGCATAGGATTTAATAATACAATTAATACAACGACAACATTTGTTTTAAACAAGTTGAACTATTGACTCAAAATAGCTGATCTATTTTTCTGACTCGTCTTATCACTGATTCGAGTCACTGTGTTATTTCAACGAGGAGCATTTCCGTGATGTCGACTAAGTTACTTTGGAACATAGCAATTAAAGTTTATATTGTATTATACTTACTTCAAAGAGCATGCAAAACAATCTCAACTGTTGACTTTGCTCAATTATTCCAAAGAGAAATTAAAGAAAATAAATCATGTATAGAGACCAGAACACCGATTTGTGTGAGGTTCCTAGCGTATTAAAGATGTTGGTCTTTACTATTTTTATATGAACAGGAACATCAATAGGGTTTATCTACTGTCACAAGTGACACCTAGTGATCCTTTCTAGAAAGTAACACTCAATTGATAATCAAGAAACCACGCAAACACTCTGCTTTTCATTCTCATGGATTTATTAGCACGAGATATTTCAATGATTAGTGGTAAAAGAAAATATAAAAGAAATGCATATATGAAAATAACTACACCCCCTTTGATACTTATCCAGTGAATCCTACCCCCTTTTTGCTAACTGACACTGCTCTCCGTATAGGACACACCCACTGCTATAGTACGCTTTATGACAGACTTCAGAAGATCACCTCCCACAAGGTAGTCGCTATAGGCGGAGTCAAACCATTCAGCTTTTGGCACGTGTCAAAGGTAGGATACCTGTATCCGGCGTCTTAAAAGTTAATGGACCAGACCACATCTATTGGCACGGAAGAATACCCCCGTGACCCCAGGCAGTTAGCTTTGGAGTCACCAAAAATAAAACCAATTATGCGACAAAATGAAACTAACTCTCGTTACATGTATTAGTCTCAGCATTTCTACTAGTTATTCGACCACTTTTAAGAATTTCGTTTCAATTCAAGCACTTTGGATCATACAGTTTACTTACAAAAAATTTACGAAAAGATGATTCTCCTTCATTCAATGTGGTCCTAAAATATACCAATTTTACATTAATACTTAGCATACTCACAGATTATCGGGGGTCGACTGCCCGTAATCTGGTTTACTATACAGCAAACTCCGCTTGTCACACTAAACGAATAAAGCACGTGCGTCGAGAATAAACGGTATTGTAGCGGCTTGTTCTCAATAACAAGTATACGCAAAATTGTCCTCAGTGACAATATTATACTAACACAATGTAAGACCTCATTGCCTTTTTATGAATATGCTAACTCCCGTTCTCAATAACGGAGAAACTACCTCTCTGTCCGACGTGATATCGTTACCAGATGGAATGCAACTGACTAACTTTCCTGTACCCCACCCTAACATCAACTTTGCACAAAAAAAACACGAATATAATATGACGTAACGGCTATTACAATTTGTAAGCCCAGGTATTCCGATATATTTCGGTGAAACATACCAACAATAAGGAGCCGAGAAACCCGGAATTTAGTTACTCTTTATATGCGACACAGGTGCTCCGATGCACACAGTGAAGCATATATCAACACCAGGAATTTTGCATCCACTTACGTGACATCTACCCACTAAGCATGGTGAATATCCATCATTCAGTTATCATGTACATTGTAAACTGTTACTCATATAATAATGATAAGCCCGGCCCTTCACAGATATACAAAATGTAAATTTACCACACATGAACATACACCCGTCAGCAATATATATATATATAATAGTATATTAGTTTGAAACTAAATCGACTTCCAGTTACAAAATCATTGCAAACCACCAAGTATTACAATAATCCATCGTTATCTTGTTGAGTTAGTGTACATATGATACAAACTATCGTTAACAATATCATGTTAAGCCTAACTCTTCATTGATATGCATGTCAAAGTTTAACAAGATTAAAAATGTTCCTACTAGAAATCATCAACCAATTATAACGTTTGAAACAAGTGCATCTTTGTATTACAATATTGTTGCAATATGAAGACATTTACTTTTTACCCCATAACCTCATTAATATCCATGAGATGAGCACCATGAGCATAATAAGCAAGACAATGATCCACAATTTCCTTATCAAGTTGTATTGTATACAAGAGATATCGTCACAAAGACACACACGCACATCCTAAACGCCACCCCCAGCCTTACACACACAGGCAGGGGTGAATACATATGTTTCATTGCTGAGAACAAGGAACAACAAATGAATAAGGGCTAAGGCAACTCACTGTTTTTACACCAATCAATCTCTCAGGAGTGATGTCATTAATGTATATTTTGGGGTAAAACTTAAAAAAATTTCAGATGTAATATCTCCACAATGGTGGAGTTAGATTGTACCAGTAGTTACTGGTTTAAGTTTTCTTCAGATCAATAATTCATTGAATGGTATTTCAAATGGTTTTCAGGTATTTTAACTGTGAACAGTTTTCCTGTTAACAGTTTTTCGTGTTACCATTAAAAAAAAATGACTATAGATGATTACACTATAATTCGATGCCCTTTATTAAAACATCCACTATATGTCTATCGAAATTAACTTCAAACTGCAAAAAGATATGAAAAAACTCTTGGTTATTTTGAAATTTAACCTTATTATTTGAATAAATATTGGCTACTTAAGTACTTCCAAGTTTGCTCAGAGTAGAATTTTTGCATTGATCTTCGCAAAAACAAGATAAGAATAGTATGTAAAAAGCGAAAAAAAATGATTTGCGTTCACATGTCACTTGAGTCGTTATGTCATCAGAACGAGATACAATTTCTCGATAATTTACTTTTATTAATACTTTTAACTTAACTTGCCATATTTGACTATTTCCTCTCTGGCTTGATTTGGTAAATTTTGTGCTGCAAACAACATTGTCCTCATAGTTCACAAACAAACCTTTCAGCCTTTAAGCAACATAACGAACCTCTGCAGCTACAGTGTTGAATTCGAGCATCGACGGTTTTTCGAGATACCTTACTTTGCTTCAATGGAATGCTGGATTGCCCGGGCAACTGCATGACCTTCATACCATATTCAACGCACGCAGTGATATTTTCTAGTGGTTTTGTTTTGTTTGCCAACTTCGACCCTGTATGGGTTATCCTGATGATTCACGAAATTTCAACTTTCTTTGTGCAAACATAAATTCACACAGACTGTATAAGATCACGAGGAATTTGAGTTTGCTGGGATTTTTGTTTTGTCGTTGTTGGTAAAAACAAATACACCGACGATTTTCAGAGATATTTTTCATCAGAGGAGAATTATCAGTTATTATCATTATAGGGCATATGTACTGCTAATACAGACAACATTCATGGACACTATTTTACTACCTCAAATAAAGCTTTATCTATGCTATACCTTTTAGCTTTCATGGTATCACATAATCAAAGAGCATCGGAACTATTGTGAAAAAGCATTTTTAAAATGAAAGTATTAGTCAAAAATGACGTCACACGGCAGCATCCGTCAAGCGTTTTTAAACACTCTAAACGCCCACTTCACCCGTTACCTCCTCAATACATTCCCCTAGTGCAATCTCAATTCGAACCCTGGCTAATTAAGATTATGTATTATCGTGGCATCATATTATCAAAATACATCGGAAGAGCTATCAAACTTATTTAAGCAAATAATTCTTTAAAATAACACTCAAGTCTGAACTGACTATAGCCCCGGAGAAGGGTTTGCAAATGGTGACCACCCCCCCCCCTTCCCGACACAGCTTTTACCTCCTCATTCTCATTGTTATCCTGCAGATTGAAAACAAGGGGAATTAGTACATTCCTGCTGTGCGCTTGCTCAAATTATCCAAATACCCACAGTAAATCAAAGCATCCATTGATAATTACCATATCAAGCTGCAACTAACTGTAGTAACCTTGTTGTCTGAGAGTATTACTCTTTCGTCTGTGATACTCTGCGCGTGTCTCAAAATACGGATAAAACGTTATTATGATCATGCCACTTTCATATTCTACTGTACTAACATACATTCACACAGACTGTGTGAGATCATGAGACCTGATAGACGTTTGCGTTTTTTTTAGGGAAAGCAAACATACCGACGATTTTGAGAGATATGTTTCATGAAAAGGGGAATTATCAGTTCGTAACATTATAAAGCATTTATACTGAGTGCTCACACATACTTCAAGGTAAGTATTTGCCTTATGTGTATGATAGGCTATGATTTTACATTACTCATTTCTATATCTTTGTACAAGATATACATGGGTACGTGTCTTGCTCTCTGTGCTGGTATTTACAGATCTGCGTTTTAAACGATCGTTTTAATCCTAACATTTTCTTCAACTTTGCCGTTTAAGACATCATATTGTATCACCTTATTCTTAATTTATTTCACACATGTACACATATAGGGTAGGCCATACGAAATATTGGTTATCTTTTGAGGGACGGAGGGGGTAGGGGATCGGTTTGTACATTGTACTTTCTATGTTACAAAGAGACCATACCAGAAAAGTAACTACTTAATTCTGGTTCCTCTACTTCCATCTCACATGTAATATTGCAATACTCTATGTTGACTTTTTACTGAAGTTGATACAATCTATATTTATCATATCATGATTAAAATGTAAAAAAAAACATGGAATGTAGCAAATAAACTTGAACTTAAATTGAACTTAAATCGACATAAGCACACAACAACGTATGTCGTACTGTTCGTCCTTCGAATGAAAAGGGTGCGGCACCCGGAATTTTTCCGGCCTTATTATAGCGTTGAGATGTCGCTATTGAGTTTTAGGGGAGTAAAGGAAGGACGAAAATCCCTCCACGTAGTGTTTGTGCATACACACACGGTACCATACAGTGCCGTTAATACTATTAACAATGGAATTAGGAAGTGATATGGAAAAATAAAATAAAAACATGAACACTAGCATATGCTTGCGCTGTAATCAGAATAGTCTCAGATTGTTACTAGGGTTACAATCGTTTAGGCTTGAAGGCATTTGTGACCGAATAGTAAATACACTGAGCAACAACGACTTTATTTGATGATGGTTCGGAGGGCGGAGCCCAGCCACGAATACCTCCGCGGTTCTTTTTTTAGTTAACACTATGCATGTTACTGACACGTAATTACCTTACTATTAAATGTTTTTGAAAGACTGAAGTCCAGGCATATATTCATTTTTGAATTCGATGATAATCGTAACCTATGCATTAATGATGGTGTTTGGGTGCGTACCTTTGTTTGCGACGCCTTCTTTGTAAAATCGATATCTCCAAAAGGTATCACATTGATTAAAGGAGCTTGTTGCTTTCTGAAGAGATAAAAAGGTCATACTGGAGGTCAAATGTCATCAGACGTCAAAATTCTAAAACCTAGTAATACGATATATTTAGGAAGAAGTCTCGGGCAGAAAGCATACTTTGCATGTGGATGTGGATGTGGTTTGTGATGATGAGAAGAAAAAGATCTTCGTGAAGGTTAGATCTCATTTGATGTCCAGGCATCATTTTGTATCTCCAAAGATTACGAATATACGGCATGTAGTTACTCGGTACACTCCACACGCCTTTTTGTTCACTAAAGATGGAATATCCTTAGTATACTCAAATAAATGTTTCTCAGAAATAATATTTTTAAGCCAGATGTACTTGAATGTAACTTCATACAGCGTACCGGTTATGGTTCTCGTGGATATTACTGCCCTCTATAATTATTGTCAAAGCAGCCCTGTGTAGTTATTTTTAAACAACAATTGGAATACGTAACGATGATCATATTATTTGGCGTATGATTATTTGATATTATTCTTCTCACTTTCAGGGATCTATGCTGTCGTTGGAACTGCAATCATGAGGTACTCCTCGCATTCAGTAATGCATTCATAGCATTGACCTACTTCTGCGTCAGCTTTGGAAAATTAACGATAATAGTTGGGTTTTACTTCGTAACTTAGGTGGTCAAAATATTGTAGAAGTAGAGTCTATCGATCGATATCCACTGCAAATATGGAAAACACCGGTGGATTCTCTGATATGGCTTTATGCGCAGTATGCTGTGAGGAAATTAAAATCCCCAAAATGTTGAACTGCGGACACAGCTTCTGTCTCGAACCTTGCTTGAAGGAATTAATGAAAATGCAAACTTTCGCCTGTCCAATCTGTAAAAGAGAAATCCCGCTGCCAACCTCTGGCCTTGCAGACGACTTCCCGACTAACTTCGGTTTACAATCTTTAGTACAGTGTAGTGCTGTCCCGAAGCGATCTTCACATATTCCGCCGTTGTCAAATGAGTGAAGAACCGAGGAAAACCTTTCGGGAAGATGCTCCCTGCACAACAACATAATAACATATTTGTGTGACACCTGCCTTGAAGCGCTCTGTCATGGTTGTGTGGAAAGTTCCCATGATGGCAGCCACGATATAGTTAAACATTCTGAAGCATTGGAGAGATGTATCAATGTCTTGCAACCCATTTTGGAAGAGGTCAGTAAGTTAGAAGCCCAGCTTAAAGACCTGTCTAAAGCTGCCCATGAGGCAAAGGGATGATACGAAGCCGAAGCTAATGAAATTAAGCACACTATCGGTGAAACCAAAGCAATGGTTCATGCTCTCGTAGAGAAGAAAGCGAAAGATCTATGTAAAAAAGTTGATGTTGGAAAATTGGTTACACTCGAGAAAGTGAAGGAAATAGAATTAAAAACCACAAATCTGTCATTGTTTAGTGATTACGTTAAAGGTATAAGCGAATCATTAATGGCAGATTTTACAAAGGAAAATTTAAGGAGAAAGGGAGTGATAAGCTGATTGGTTGCCAAGAAAGAGAAACTAAGACATTACATTAAAGAACTTTAAAGTGAAACTTTCCGTAACAAAATTGGTATTTCGTTCATTTCAAGAAAGCCTTCTGAGATCGATTTCGGGAGAGTTGATAAGGGACATGTGATTGCAGAAGACAAAAGTGTTGTTGATAAGCAAACAAGCAAAATAAAGGCCATCAAACTGAAAGAAATGACTGATCCTACATGGG
>JAIPMN010028544.1:0-13633 GCA_020650975.1 Apostichopus californicus
CTTGGATATGTTTACAACAACATTTAACCAATGACAAGATGTGATTGCAGAATTTATATTTTGAGCCCATGTCCACTTTTTCATGGAAATGCCCACATGACTAAATGTATATTGTCAATTTCATAGAAGGGTTCCTGTCAGGAGAATATTGTTATTGTGTATGAAGAAGAAGAAAATGAATGACTTATTCTATGGAAGCTGCAACAAATCTTATGCAAGAGTAAGAAGATTATATAATGATTAGGTTTATATCAGGAATAAAATTAATTGAAATTATAAATCATCATGGATGGTGTGTCTAATCTTATCATATACTTGCTGCAGCGTCCATTTCCTCATCCATTCGTGTTCTTCCATCATGATTCGTACCTGTAAAGATGAAAACAAAGCTTTGCAAATTTTTAATTTTGTTAATGCCTAGATGGCTTCAAATAAGCTTTAGATTTGTTTGTAGAAACAAGGTTTAAATGACTTTTTCAAACAGTCAAATTTCTATTTTATTTTTGAACAATGGGAAGGATTAAGAAATGTCCCTTACTTACCCTAATTATATTTAATTCATGAGTGTATAAGATACACCAGTTATATCTGATGCAATCCCCTTGATTAAATAGACTGTTTTAAATTATGTGTACAAAAAAAAAGACAAAATTAGTTTAAGTGTAGAGAAGTCTTTTCGTCAATTTTACCATAAAGGTTGGCAAGACAGAACCAAAACTTGAACTAATCCACACTCCATATATATTACTGTAGTCCTTGAAAGTACCATCCTGTATACTTACTACATCTTTCATATTGGATTTTGCACTGTATCTTTTTTTGGTGCTTTGGTATATGTCCATGATTTTTCTGATCTCTTCCAACGTAAACATGGCCCTTTTGCGTTTCTGTAGAGTAATAAAAGATAGCCGTCAATGCCTTAAGTAAATAACCTACTGATATAAACTGAAATGTCTCTTAAGAAGAGGGACTGTCCTGTCAAGGGATTACTATATCTTGTACTTGCAGCTGTATTAATTTATTCCTACTGTAATGCCGCTATGTGCGTCTCCATTGGAATGAAAAAAATTTGTAGCAGTAGAGCATTCTGAAAATATAGAACATGGCAGTACTTAAGAATGCTTTAAATCTTTGCAAGATAAGTGATGGACATTTATGCATCTGGCAAAAGGTTATCGAGGATAGTGCACCGAATTGCTAGTTGTCCGGTCACTTTATACTGAACTCATCATTACAAGTGGGAAGACTTTTTTTCTAATACACCATAAAAAGGCATCTGCTTTATGTGGTGTACCTTTAAAGTGAATGCAAGACTACCTTTGCTAGGCAGCCTCTCAAACACCTCCACCGTTTCTCAAAGATTGATTACGATATACTTACACCTTTGTCTGTGGACGTTGAAGGTAATGTGCTGAACTGTGAATACTAATATATAATTACCTCAATAACTCCTAATGATTGTATACGAATGATAAATAGATGCTTATCTTCAAAATGTTTTTTTCAAAATCAACTGACAGTCAAAACCAAAGATCCATAGTAGCACCCTGATGTTTTAACCGGCTATTGATTTTATATGATTATTAAGAGCTAATAGTAGTATGATTCTACACTAATCCTTAGAGACCAAGATGTAGGTTGGGGTTGGGTGAGGAGGGTAAGATTATGTTATTAATCAAGAACTCATGCAGATATATGGTGTCATAGGGTTTCTTGTAACCCTCACAAGGCCCACATTGTAACTCTTCACTTGCAATTACTGAATCACATTTGAATTTGTTTTACAGTTTATTTCATTGATTGGGAAGAGGAGTGTTCTCTCTCATATTTTAGAAAGACTCTGAAACACTTCCCCTCCCCCACCAACACCCCACCTCCGCTGTTTCTTAAATATTGTATTGGAACTTACATTTGTTGATGTCGTTGGTGATGGTGGGATAGACTGTGATTAGAAATTTATAACCATATATTAGTTGAAAAACACCAATATATCAGTAACTGTTAATTTGAAGGAAAATCCCAGAAAGTAATTTACAGTTGATATTTGAAGGAATTCCATTTTCCTTCATATCCTCTGTTTAGGTCTAATGTACTTTAATAGTAATCCTATCTAACAGTTGCTTCAAAAATTTTCCATTTTAATGTTACTATTAATTAATGTCCAATATGACATGAAATATGTCGTACGGGACATGTTGGAGGGGATATACCTGTCTTTACCAGAACTTCAGTTGAATTTAACCATGACCATATTATACTGTATGTAGGTCATAACATGTATAATCCTCAAAGTTCAATGAACTCTTAAACTGTTATGTAACATGTACAGTAGTTCATTCAATTTACTGCTGAAACATCTGTAGAAGTTCATCATTGAAGAAATTGAATTCGTTTGAATTCAGTTCTTCGTCAAAAATTTGTTAATAAGTCATCCAAAAGTAAAGATTTCGAATAACTATATTCAGAAAAAAAAATCTTTCAACTTTACAATCATGGTGGGTGTGTTTTTCTTCTTGCTTTGTTTTTAAGTTAGGTCTTGGGCATCATCATCAAATAATGGAGGTGGCGTTGATGGCCGACTCTGCATATAAAAAGTGAAGAATAGGATGAGTTTTTAGAGAAATGCAATTTTAATGGGAATCACGAATATCTTTATGACACTCAATGTTGCTGATTAAAGGATCATAAAGGTTAGGGAAACAGACCAAGGAAAGTAAATGTTATCCCGCATATGTCTTAGAATTTTCGCACAAACATGGATGAACTGCTCAGAAATATTGCCAATCGAAAACAAATAGCTGAAATAGATGCTTAGCTGAACCTTCTGGTGACATAATGTTGAGGCTACTTCTGCATATTTTGGATAAGTAGCAGATCTGATTGCCCCCCCCCCCATAGCAATGCCACTAAAGAAAAATTATGTGAAAGATTATTTTAGTTGTGTTTAAGAAGCTATCACTCTGGCTGTAATCATTACTGGATATTCAACTTACGTCAGAAGAGGTCAATGGCTCAGCAGTAGTGTTCCCTGAGCTTGTGGGTGGCGCAGTTGTACCAGGTAGCAGAGCAGATGATCCCAGAGACTATAAGAGAATAATAATTCAGTATTAAAGGCCTCAAACGGATGTCTACAATTTATTATGTTTTTGTAGAACCGCAAGTATACAAGAAATGCATATAAATCATGTTGCATCTTGCATATCTAAGTTCAGAAAAGATACAGCAAAAAAATATCAACTGTGTCAGTTCAACAATTGAATTGGAAAATGAAGTAATTGCCATCAACGGGAGTATTTCTTGCACTTGCCAGCATATATGTTCTTATGATACATAAATGTTATGTCATTTAATCCTTGCAGCAATGAACTGTATTCACTGTGATGTCTACCATAAATCCATCTCATTTTTATAGTGAATGATGCAATAAGAACAACCATTTATGTGGTTGAAGAACAGCTTCCTAAGACATGTAATGCCTTTGTCCTTTCTCCCTGCATCTTTTTTCAGTATACAATCCCATTTTTTTACTACTGGAAAATGAACGTTGATGATACTTAACCATCATAGTTGTTATGGATCAAAACATTGTAAACTGAGAATGTTAAATCGTACCCCGTCCAAAAGGCCACGTATCGTCATTGACGCATTTCTGGCCATATTGTTCGTATTCTGCGCCTTATAGTAAGTGGCCTGTGTGGACTCACTGTGGGCCATGTGCTCTGCTATCTGGGACCTGGAAGCAGCAGACTGGGTTTCAAAATTCTGTGATGCAGAAAAAAGGATTTTTGTATTACATCAAATTTAGAAGGGGTAACTTTGGCAGGTTCTGCATGCCTTATATCCATGTTGAGGGTTGTGGTTGAAGTTCATCTGGACATGTTGGGAAAAAATGAAATGTTGGTAACATCTTGAAATATTCAACAGACATGGTGATATTCTGTGTTTCTTTTGGAAGATGTTCACTTTCTTTGAAGGTGTCAAAAAATTGCTTGCATGAAATTTTTGTGGATTATGAATAACTTTGAAGTGGTTATGAAGGATTACTGGCAACTACCCAAAATGTTAAAAGGAAGAACAAAACCTTTGTCGATACCGTCTTCCTGATGTTGAGGGGATTCAGGTTTCGAAGTTGGAATCTGATGCCCAGTCTGCTAACTTCCTGCGCCACACGATCCACAGCACCACCACTCCGTGTTAGGAAGAATGGTGCTGTAGGATCTCTTGTCCGGGGTCCTGGAGTCCTATTTCTGGCCAGCTCCATATAGGCCCGGCACCATTGATACATATGGCGGTCCAGATGTATGGTCACCGGACCATATGTGCCGGCGGTCTTGTGGTTGTGAACCTGATAAATTAAGGAATTTTCAATATGTTTGTACAAGATTAATGCAAAATGAACACAGTTGGAAGGTTACCACATGATGGACACTAGACAAATAGCAACGCTGTAATCTCAGCACAGGAAATGCACTGTACTGTATAGTATACCACTGCTAGACGACTCATCATGGTCCATGGGGGATACTTCCTCGAGTTAAGTTTGCTTCTCCCTAAGGAAAGTTTGGTCTTCTCAGAAATCAGAAGATCATTAATTTAGCAATAATACATATTTTTATATATTGCTTTATATAAAGGAATAGCTCAATCACTTTACATAGGGCTGTAGGAACATCTCGACCAGTACAACTATAAGATACACAATTGTGATAAAAAAGAATAAAGTGGTGAAATTAGAAAACTTCAATCAGTGAAACCAATAACTCAATCGATAAATTACGCTGATTCTTTGCGTTTTCAAATAGGAAATACATAAAGCTGTTCTTTATCAAACAAATGGAACTTTGGTTAAGCTGCTTATCTGACGAACCGTGATAATGAGGTTTCAGCTAAATTTGTGGAAAATTTTTCCTTAATAAAGGAATTGAAAGAATGTTATAAAACATTTATCCGCTGAAGACACATTTCATTCCTATATGCTGTAATGCCTTCCTTGATTTCAAGAAAGTAATGATGTATCTAGTTTCATGTCATTGTTTTAATATTTTTTCAAACATTTCAACTTATACAAACATGAAGTTTACAAGTTTACAATAAACCCTACCTTGATGAAATAGGACTCCTCCTCCCCGTACAACTCCATCACTGCATCTTGGAACTCTCCCAGACTTTAGTTGAATGATTACGCCACTGCGGTGGCCAGACACGAAAAGAATTAATGTGATGATAATATTTCTCATACTGGCCACCTGTGACCACTGAAACTAAGTTGGGAGTGCTCTGTAATGCACCTGAAAGATAAGTGCAATAACATTTTACAAGATGCATGTGCATTATTTACCTATGCATTTTATGTTATCTCTGTTTCATCTCGTGGAATATAACACTAATGAATTCTACTAGATGGTGTATGTATGTGTATGAGATGCCTTGTATTTTATACAAAATATCTTACAAAGTATACAGTGGGAAACGTCATATTTGTTATGTAGATGCACCTTTAATATTGAGGACAACAAAGGTCATTTGATGTCAACAGAGGTCAATATCGGGATAAAAAGAACTTATTAACTCGATACAGCAACTTGGATAAACTTCACACTTGCTATGAAGATCCAGTTTAACAAGTGCTATAGTTCTATCTTTTTCTGTCAAGGTTCCCATCCAAAACTGATTTACAGAGGTCTACCTACCAAACCTTCTTTTCATATTTACTCAAAGTTTACAACTTTGGTGAACTCCACAATTTGTGTGTGGACTGGCCAACAAGATATCCCTATTCATAATTTTAAACCTTCAAAACCTTGTAAAAGCGAGGAACTTGATACTGGGTTTACTGATCCAACTTATTAAAAGGCTTTTGTGTGCAGTACTACCTTAAATGCTCTCACAAGACACATGGCATGGTAGGAATATCTAAGCCAAACGGCTTCCTCCTTTTGTGAAGCACTCATGTACTTTCTACCACCCCTCCTCGAATCCATTGTAAATGGTATAGGTCCAAGCATAGAAATAAATGGCAAACTCTTACTTTTCATGTTGTCTGGTCATCTGTTAGGTAAAGGAATATTTTTTGTTATGTTTTTGCTTTAAATTGGATTTGTTGGAAGGATGGGTGTTACCATTCAAATTACCCTTCTGCCATTCACTATTTATGCTTAATTTAATATTTCTAGACTTACGGATGGTGCCTCAAGCTCAAGGGAGACACTCTCCTTAAACCTTGCCACCTCATTGGAAGGAAGAAGGACATCTGTTTGTATGGAAAGATACATAAATAATATAATACGTTGTTTATATTATAACCAGTGAAATGTTCCTGGCGTGGAAAAGAAGAGATAGATTAACAATGGAACCTAATGCTGTTGTACTTGTGAAGTACTTTATGAATAATGCTAGTCGAGCTCAAGTGAGGATGGTTAAGAAACAAAAGGTGTATGTATCATATCTTGTTTTACTGAAGGTCTAGTGTAGTTAGATTGTTGTTACTGCTAGTCCATAAGGACATTTAATTTGAATTTTAATGCAGAGAAAGGAGAACATGATCATCTGTTTAAAGAAGCACATTACAATGTAATATTACCAGTTATCTTTGCCCTCAGTTCCAACTCCCTGCGGACATTCTGTGCACGGAGTGAAGCTGTGAAGTCATCTGCACTGCTTTGTGTATCGCGAATGGTGGCCCTGCTGTTGACCCCTAGGCAATTTGCCACCTCCCTATTTGCAATTAAAAAATTGCAGAGCTTCTCAACAGAAAGAAGGTAGCTGCCAATAGTTTTTGGTTGCTTTGCTTCTTTCTGTAAAGATTCGACAATTCTGAAACAAAAGAGAGATAGATTCATTACTTACAGAGGTCTTACTTAGTGTTGTTTGTTTAGCGATAGTCGTGTTGTGAACATGCATTAATGATTAAAGAATATAAAAATGTGCTTTCACATCCAAAAAACACAAAGTTCACTTTGCAGATGTAAGCATTAAACTTCACATGGAAGGTTTTGTCAATGTCAAGTCGAAGCTTCTATACTTTTCATACTTGGCATATGGATGCATTATATTTTAATAGAAGAACTCAACTGTTGTTGGTGTAGGTCCAAGGTCAGTTTTTGAATTAATAGAAGTGAAAGTTTGTAGTACCTCATATGTGTATTCGGCGTTATCAGCTGCCTAGTGGTCACGCTGAGA
Organism: Apostichopus californicus; assembly: GCA_020650975.1. NCBI lineage: Eukaryota > Metazoa > Echinodermata > Holothuroidea > Aspidochirotida > Stichopodidae > Apostichopus > Apostichopus californicus. The sequence goes on from JAIPMN010028544.1 coordinate 7,180, forward strand.
CGTCTCAGTAGGGCCTCCACCTGCTTTCGATGCTGCAGTGCAGACTTCCTTGCAGCAGCAGTGTTCCCTCCGCGCACCTCGTAGTACTTGTGGAACTGTCCTGTGAGAATTAAACGGAAATCATATAGATACTACCATCATGCTCTTACGATTGTGCATGTAACGCTCAAGATAAATCCACAAAGTTATAATTTAGTTTTGTTCCAGTTTTCTTGGTTTGTATGCGTAGAGAAAGGAGGTATATGAATAAAAAGTTCCTTCTACTGATAAGATTGAAATATTGATTGCCTCAATACTGGGCAAAGAGGTTTAGATAACTACAAGAAATATAAAAATATATTTCTTTTATTTACCTAAAGTGTTGTCCTGCAATAGCTCAGCTGACATCTCAGGGTATGTCATTTTAGAGGAAGTTGACCCATCATCATCCAGGGCATTCCTTTTACTTAAAAGTAACATTTCGCTGTACAGGCGGGTGTTTCTCTGTAGGATCCGAAAAAAGTAATGATAAGGAAATAGTTAAAATATGCTCTGCATTATTACAGTTTACCAACCAGAAGAAAGATGACATAATGGGGCCCATTTCAGCAGTATTTTGGTGTGGAAAGGTATAGGGGTTTGGGACCATGGATAAGGAATCTTGGGAGCTTTAGGGCTTGTGAGTAATTAAAACTCTGTTAGTAAAGTTCACTTCCAGGCAACAGTCCAGCCACTAGGAGGGGTTCCATTGTCTTTTGATGTTATTTACTTCTGGATTTGCCGGGAAAGGGGCAGTCCCCTCGCCCTGTGAAATCAGTTTCCCTTTCCATTGGCTGCTTCTTGACATGTTTATGCTTCTATTTGACAGGAAAATGTGCATGTCTACAATTTCACCTTTTCAGTTTCCCCTTAATTCAGTTTGATACATCCGCCAACTTGCAGGATATCAGATATCATTCCCATGCAACTGAATCAGACTTGTCTCCCCCCCCCCCCCTCCTTGTCACAGACAGAGTCATGAAATTACGGAAAATGACAGTGAAACGCTGATTGAAAAGACTGTATAGTCAAGAGCTTGGTTAGTTTTATACTAGATTCATTGAAGTTACAACTTTGAAAGTCTTATTTGGTATTTCCGCAATACACTACTGACATTAAGATTGTGTACCCCGGCAAGATGATGGTCAATCCTCTTGAACCCCTTGCAGGACATCCAGTCATAGGACAGTCCCGAAGTCGCCTTCCACAGGGAGTTGGTTTACCGATAGGCACCCTGGAAATATATATACAGAAAAAAAGTTTGTACAATGTTGCATCCAATACCTAACGACAAAATGTTACAATTACCAAAACAATTTTAGAGAAGGCCCTGGCATATATTTTCTTTAAATTTGGAGGACTTCATGTACAGAACTGCCAAAAGTAAGCTATGCCTACACTGCATGGGGCCTTGACCTTTTTTATTCTAAAAGCTATTGCAATATACAAGAATAGTAATATTTAAAACAAACTGCAATGTATGCAAATCCCACCTTATACAATGTTATTGTCAACTCAACCCCCCTCCCCCCAAAAGGATAATTGTTTTTAAACCATTACAGCTTCCAATATGAAACAAAAGTAGACATAGTGGAAATTACTTTGCTCTTGCGGCATAAAGCATTCTCTGCCTTTCTTTGGCGCCTCGTATGTTGTGCACTCTGCGAAAGTGGGTGCCGAGGTACCGTTGCCCACGGTTACACAGGGTGCACAACTGTCTCCTTCGTCCCTGGGAATATTAACAGAAAAACCATGGAATTTATTGTACATATCAATTTTTATCGGCTTACAATTTCCTGTTACTTACTGTGTTGTGTATGACACAGAATAAAGGTGACCCTTAAAAGGTGTGAAGACTCGCACAAAAGGAAACGTCTGCACTGATCACCACTGATTGGCTTATCATTATCCATACTGATCCTCTAAAATTGTTATTCTGGAGGTCAACTCAAGTAGTTTCAAATTTTTCCAGTGGCTAAACCAGCTTAGGCAATTGTGGTAGCTTCTAAGGGGCAAGGTATATTTTTTTGGTGCAAACAAAATATAATACTGATATGAGGGAAGGGGTTCGATCATTTTCAGGATTCTTGCCTAAATAACAAAACTCAGATATAAAATGTTGCTATATCAATTTTGACATGAAGGATTTGCATCGGAAGCTGTTTCTAGTACAAACCATTAGCCTAACTCTATATAGTTTGGATAAGTATCAGATCTGTTTTGGGGAAAGGGGGTGCAGAGAAAATTGTCCACTCCCATATCACCACTACCACTGAATTGAGTACTTCATAAAATTCATAAAAGGATTACACAATGATAAGCAATCAGTTTGAAAATGCTTTTCATATTCAGTTGGCATGCCAACTAATGACTTACTTGTACATTGCTATGAGAAGGCAAACAGGACCTGCAATGAAACAGAATCAATTGGATGAGCCCAAACAATATGAGATGGCTGGTCATGCTGAAAAGTGTTAATTCCACTTACTAATTATGTTATTGATTATTCCTCCTGCATGAACACATAATTAAACCCAAAGACCTCCACATGTTCTTGGCTCACAACTTTTTCATAGCTTTAGCCCTACATTCACCAGTTTTATTTCCTCCTGTTTGATTAATTAATTCATAATTCTTCTCTGACAGCTAAAAGTTTTTTCCCCGTTTGCTGCAAACCTGCCGTAACAAATACACAGACCGTTTCTAACCAGTTGATTATTTAATATTACAAAGTTCGGTTACCTGTAATGGCTGCACTGTAAATTTAAATTCGTATCTCTTTATTGCTATTAATGCATTTGGAGAAAGCAAACCAGCCTACCAAAAACCAATATTGCAGACCTCTGTTTTATTTCCTTTTTTTTATTTAGTAATGGAAGATGGAAAAAACATTATAAAACTTATTGCTGTGGCACTGTTTATATTAGATAAATACTCAAAGACTTGACAAATGTAATATCGTACCTTTTCTCAGGGTCACATCCCTTGCTTTTCTGTTGATGATGATGATGATCAACATCATCACCGTCACCATTATCGTCACCATTATCATCATCACCGTCACCATTGTCGTCATCATTTTCACCATTATCATCATCATCACCGTCACCATTATCGCCATGATCATTATCATCGTCACTGTCATCGTCATCATCGGCATCACCACGACCTATTCCCCTGAGGATAGCCATAGCCTACAAATGTGGAAATCAATAAAATGTTGAACGTAATCATATGACATGTACGATTAATTTATTTGTTTGTGTCAAAACTAATTCAGGAACTTGAAAGTAACTTGAAAATTGGAAAAGAGGGTGGGGAAGGAGCTAGCCTCTTCAAATTTTGTTGATTTCTCTTTTCTTTTTTCTTCGACAGTGGGGGCTTTCTTGCACATGTAATGTTTCAAATGTGTTCCAAGTTGTACACTATCATGGTATTGACTATAACCACCAAATAATAGAAATATGTTCTTTTTTCAAACTTGGCACATTACAGTAGAATTCAAAATGATAGTCCACCTGATCATCTGCTGGATTACTTTGGCACCAGACTGTAAGAAGATTAAATGAACAATTCCTTGTTATTAAAGCAGACAAAACATTTGTCTTCATTATGTGGTAATGGGGAAACTACAACCACATTTGGAGACCCTAGAAAATAGGAATACCACTGAATGGGTGATATGGGGACAATAGTAAAAGCTTTAGACTGTTTGATATTTTGGCAATCTTTGTGATCCTTGTTGTATACAGTGGTCGAAATACAGTGGGAAAGGGCCCTAACACACACCCCCCCCCCCCACTCACTTTTTCCCCGACCTTGAGTTTGCTGTTTTATACAATTGGTTCGTTAATTAGCAATACTGACAACTCTGCAATACTTATACTTATTTCTAACATTTTTCATTACACAGGCTATAAAAAGGATTGACCCATTGTGATGAATCTTATTTAAATCCATAACGCACTAGTACTAGTAAGGTATACTAGTGCCAATATAAAAGTGCCATATAGGCCTATGCCCTTTAATTAAGCAACATTTATACAAGTTAGCCTTTTTCTCGAATTGGTGATTTTGATGACTCATTTTATAAGTTATTCTTGATCACATGTTCATTAGTCAGCTCCACCGGTAAGCTTGACCAGTTGTTACTTTTATGTCTCTTGATAAATCTGGGCTAAGCTTTTTATGCAAAAAGCATAATTATATTTTCAAATACAGAACTATAGTACATGAAAAAAAAACCTTCAAATATTACATCTAGGGGCTTTATGAAATAAACAAACACAGTTCTGACAAGGGGGAGGAGACATCAGCTTCCCTTGCACCCCTAGTTCAGGTCCCTCCCCCCTGCTTTCAGACATATCCCACCCATGGTTATCTATAGTATGATTCTAAGCTTAAGCTTTCACTTACTAGTGTATTCCCCGAAAAGTCTTCTGGCCAAAAGTGTGGCCAGGTCACCTTTCCTGCTGGTGGGGGCCGTTAGCAGTCGCCTGGACCATGGAACACCTCCGCTGGCATTCATGCCATATTGATGAAGAAGGATGTTGTCAGCAAGATTGTCAGCACCATCATTCAACACCTCCCGGCATCGCACCAACTCACTAGAGCTGGATTGATGCACAAATGACATCAATGTAACAGCAGGCTCCCTCTGTATTTGTTCCATTGTTTCTTGGTAAATGGTTTCCAGGCGACCACTTTTCTGTAACTCGTACAGGAAAGTGACAACTGCCATGAAATTACAAGAGAATCAGCGTTTTAACATTCAATGTCTTTCTGATAACAAAATAGAAATATTTTAATATCACAAAGTTTATACTAACAAAGTACTGGTGTGTTTTCAAAGTTACGATGCTGAAGGCACGGTATTGCCTATGCAAAATCATGCTGGTGTGGGTGTTTGCGCATGTGACGACTACCTTGTAAATTAACACAATATTTCAACAAACAAAATTAATCAATGTCATACTTGGTAGGTAGATGCCCCATGATGTGTAGATGTGCCCTGTTTATGTTTGTTCCCATGTCATGAATATTAATGAGTGGGCAGGGGTACCATGAAATTCTTAAAATGTGAAATCACTGCATTTATCCAATTTAGTTCATACATGGCTTGGTACAATCTCTTACCTAGTAGCACAGACATGGCATTCTCCTTCATCAAACTTCCCGGAGAGATTACTAACAGTTTGTGTTTTACAACCTGAGAACATAATATACTTTCCAACTTCCTAGTCCCAGTAGATCACTTACACTCTGACCTCCACAGTAACTCTTTACAAGAGAAGCCCCACACACCTGTCTGTGCACCCAAAATCAGATGTATACTAATAAAGTAACCTTCAGTATGATGTCATTGCCAATGATGTCATAGTGTGGTGAATTTATAAATTATAGCTTACCTGTTTACTAGAAAGGTAAATATTGGGACAGAGTCACTTCTATTTTCAAAGAGTATATCAGATGTCACTTTCACAAATTATATTCAGTGTAGTGTGATTCAACCTGCATGGCTCAATGAAGCAGCTAACCCCCAACCCCACCCCCCCCCCAAAAAAAAACACTCATTGTAGTAGTAGGTATCCAGCCAGATGAATAACAAATATTAAAGTTAAAATTCAAATACTTGTTTGTGTCCTTATAACTTGTTCACATACCACTGTGACAGAAGATTACATTATGGAAAATAAATCTTTTGACAAAACTCTGTCAGTATGACATAACATACTACCTACTATTATCCGCTTCATGGATGAAATATTAAGTTAAAGTAGGTTACACTCAGTCAACCATATTTTAAGTTAGGGAAAAGATTTTTGTTTTAAGTCTATCATATCTTTCAGTTTTCTCTCTAAATATATTACATTTTCCGTCAATGGAATATCTCTTTAATCATTTCATGTAAATGTAAGATGGAGTCTTCCTAGCAGACATTTTTGACCTTAAAAAGTCAAGAAGAGTTAAGTACTTCAAAATCAATAATTCCATTAAATATTACGATACATTGATTATTCATTTAAACAAATAAAATATCACTTATCTGACAGTTGGCAGTCAAATTGACAGGAAATCATAATCTCAACCACAAACACACACCTCATCCAGCGGATGTCCGTTCAAACACAATCCATTCCATACATTCCCCAGCAGTCTACCGCTTCCTCCCCCTCCTCCCCTACAAAAATAAATTACTTTCCATTTAACGAAACTTTTAATGAAAACACCCCACAAGCACGCTCGCAAAACGCACAACAAGCAGGGGAAATCCTCGTTGACGTAATACCGTTACTCTGAGTCAACCTGTATTACGTCACCTACAGCAATCTGCGACTGTGCACTTTCAGCTACAGCAGAAAACGTGTGTAAACGATTCATTCGACACAAAAATCATGACCACTGAGATATAATATCAGAATATAATAGTAAACAT
>JAIPMN010028563.1:0-15873 GCA_020650975.1 Apostichopus californicus
GATGATGGTGACTGGGGACCGTTTGGAGTTTGTACAGATAAGCTTGGATTCATTTACATAACCTGGAAAGCGTTTTTCTCAGGAGAGGCGAAATGTATCCTGGTACAGTACAGTCAAGATGGCCGACAGCAACTGACAACAAGATCAATAGATTATGACAGCCAATGTGTGGCTACACTGGAGTCAGCTCAGACTGAGAAATTACTGGTGGTTACAGAACGAACCGGGAAGCTGTATACATTTGGACTAAAGACTACGAAAATTTGACAATCGTGGTAATATAACTACTCTGCCAATGATCACCGGGAGTGTTCCGTCAGCTGTGTACTCATACATTGCTGTCTTTAACAGCAAAGGAAAGTTCATACGACAAATGCAGATTCCGCAGGTCTGGTGTAAATTAGTACATCACTGTTTACAATTTAAAGTTGTAACAGTTACTTGGCCAGATCAAATTGGTATTTACGATGTTCGTGATGGTTCCTACCACAAGAGGAGTATCAGCAAAGTCACCAGCAAGTGGCCATCTCGTAAGTTCGGTTTGAGCTGTATAACTACCGATCGTATCAACAAAAACATCATTGTTGGTACAAACAGCAGGGATGTGTATGTGTTTGATGATCATTTGAACTACAATTACACAATAACTCTGCCAGATATGTGTGGGACACCGACTGATATTGCTACGCATAGAGGTAATCTCTTGGTCACTGGCTGCTATGATAGTAAGAGAGATATTTTCAGTCAAAATGAAGCCTCCGGAGAATACGTTAGAATACGTCGATGATGGTGACTAGGGACCAGTTGGTGTTTGTACAGATAAGCTTGGATTCATTTACATAACGTGGAAAGCGTTTTGCGAAAGAGAAAATAGATGTATCCTGGTAAAGTAAAGTCAAGATGGCCGACAGCTACTGACAACAAGATCGATAGATAGTGACAGCCAATGTGTGGCTACATTGGAGTCAGCTCAGACTGAGAAATTACTGATGGCTACGTATTGCACCGGGAAACTGTATACATTTGGACTATAGAGATTACGCAAATTTGACAATGGTGATAATAACCACTCTGCCACTGATAAACCGCCTGACCTGAAACAAATCGAGATCATTAAATTAAAATATAATTATATGGACAAATGCAAGTTATGTTTATTCAAAGGTCAGTTTTCAAGTATGATTAATTGATTATCCTCAGATCCATGAGCCTTAGTACTGTCATATTCTTACGATATCATAGTTACCTCTTTCACGCGTAATGAGTTCACTTGATGTAATTTATTACTTCTGACTATTCAAAACTATACATCATGACCAAACCATATTATAGTTTAGGTTAAAATTGGCTGAGACATGTAGATTTATTTTTTTCAAAGAAATCCCATGCATGAAATTTCTGAACATTATTTCCTCAAACGTAGAAATTTCATGTGTTGCATAATTTGTCTGCAAACGTTGAGACAAAATTTTTACAATAAATCCAAATAAAGTAAGTGCTTGCTTAAACTTCGATTTTGGTTCTTTCATTATATTTGTATATACGATGTACATCTGCTTCTATGCTTCGCAAGGTTCATCTTCAATTCCAAATCATGTTCGTGTCCGTGCTCATATGAAGTCCAACATTAACTTTCTAGTTTGTACATTGCTTTGAACCGCAGTTTTACTTTGTCTATCATTAAAGGTCATTCATTTGCGTATTGGTAAGGTCAAATCTACTGGGGCATTTGATTCATATATCGATTCGTGACCGTAGTAAAAGAACCTGTGTAGTTTAGTTTATACTTTCATTGTTCAGTCTGTTAACTGTTGACTTCTATAAAAGGTACCAAAACAAAATTAAAAAAGTTATAGGAGAAGGGTGATGTTTTTGTTTACTGTTTTCTGCAAAATCGTAATTAAAAACTTAAAGCGTCCATTGCGCAATGATTCTTTGGGTCTATCACGAAATGATGTACACCATCCAACGTTCAGCGAAAAAATGTAGATATGCACACAAACCTTTGCACGGTATGGAGTCACACAGACGTAAAGTTCATGTCGGTATAATAAATACAAATCGTATGAATAATAACTAAATAAGAGTGTACTCCGTACACCAGAGTGAATGAATTTTTAGCAACCCTGTTCTCTGTTTTGTTTATTTCTTTCAACGGCTGATTCTTCCTTCTATATGTTGTTTGTATTCTCTCTTCTTTTTCTTTTTTCCTTATTTTTTTTTGGGAGTACGTTTGTTATCAGTAATCACATTCCATGCAAATTCACTTTAATGAATGTGATTCTCCAATAATTTTCAAATTATCACATAGAAATAGTTACAATCTAATAATTATATTCTTTATTGACTTTTATACAAGCATAATATTCAATTGTTCATTTGCTCGTCATCATCTCTGCCTCTCTCTCTATCTTCGTTAATTTTGACGAGATAGCTGGTAGCAGTGAATATACCCCGAATTAGTTACTGGCTTTAACCACTTCTAGAAAATTGGGTGCAAATGGGCTCACTTAGTTTGAAACTTAAGGTAGGAAAAACATGCATGTTTTTCTTTTTTGTGCATTATCCATGTACATTCGAGTGTAGAAACATTCTGATAGGAAATAATAAGTTCAAATTGTATGACCTAACCTTACATTACCATTTCAATGTCAATAATGACGTAATTGTTAAACTAAAGACACGATTAAACCATTCAGATTGAGCAGTATGAATGTTTCTCTGGGGTTTAGGGAATCGTTCGGAATAGTTCCACACAAACCCAAGCAGAGGCTTAGACTTCGATGGTCGACGGAAGAGGATGGAGTCTAGAAGGGAAGGTAGTTCGTGTGGCAGTGGGAAATGTGACTTTCAAAAGTCTCACCACAAAATAACCTCAAAGATTCCCAACAAATGAAAACTTCCACGCATTCCGTTTCACAAATTTCCTATGAGATCTTTTGTTCTATTATTAATAAATTATAAATTAATAATTTAATATATGTTCACGAGTACCCGGAACCATTTTCTTTTTTCTATTTCTATTTAGAGGTCGAAAATCATTTAGGCGTTTTCTGGGTGCATCCGTGTATTGCCTGCACGGTTCTGGGGTCAACGAAATAGCGCAACTTTCTTACATTCTTTACTTTCGGGATGTAGGAATATGCCTTTCATTACACAGCTGTTCCGTCAAAATGAATATATACGTCGCAAAGGGTTCTCATCCGTCTATACCAATGGTTCCTTGATAGTTTAAAGGTGGGGGCGCTCGTATACTTTTAGAAATAGGGGCTTTGATTTCAGTGGTTTTGCGTGTCACCCATTACTCACATGACTTTTCTGAGTGGTCACCTGATCGTAGCTGTACCTGGCTGTGAACGGTATTGTGTTGCAAGCTATGGCCGCGGGTGATGTACGTTTGTTTACTGTACGTTGGTCAGGGTTGTGGATATTCAAGTTGATATGTAGTTAGCAGTGTTTACGTACGTATTTTGAATACAGCCAGTTTGCAGTAACACAGTATCGAGATTGTAATTTGAAGCACGAAAGGTTGCTAAACATGGAGGCGTATTCCGGAGAAAGAAAAAGAACGTATCTGAACAAAAGAGATCATACATACGACAGGGGCAAGCACTTTTCCCAGACTTTCGTTAACAGGTTGTGCGACATTCACAAACCGTTGGATCTGCAGCTATTGATACATCTGCATCTCCAGATTGAGATCAATTGCTTTCGTCCATTTTGTTCGATAGTAGCTATGACTGTGAAGCAGGAGCTTGGCCACCCTCTAATTCAAGGCGGGCAAGGTTGGGGAAATTCGATCAAGGGGAAACATTCAGCTTTGTATTATTGCATATAGGCCTACACGCAGTAAAGGACGGCGAAGCCGTCAATCTACACGATTTAACAAGCCGGAATAGTTGCGGATTAACAGCGGGTATAAATATCTGTATCGGTTTATTTATACTGGTGTTCATTTCCGTTGCCAAGAGGGGATATGATATTGAACGTGGGGGAGGGTGTGTGTGGGGATGGGGGGTGGGCGGAGGAGGGTCCCCTTTGTAGTGTTCAAACGTTGCTATACATTTTACGTCTATCTTCTTGTATCACATGTATATATAAAAAAAACCTATCGACACGATCAATCAGTCCTGTCTCTCACCTCCTCTCATGCACTGGTGTATTTCCTGGCAAGATAACAGTTAGGCATAGTAAAGGTCAGAGGTCATCACTACTTAGAGAATTGTGTGTCCCTGTGGTCACTTACAGTAGCAATAGAGAGAAGAAGCTGATAACCATCTATTGTTGTGTCCTATTTTTCCATCATCATTGAAACATTATACCCTTCCCCTTTGATTGATGTTATAAAGCTGTAGGCCTATTTATGTGGTGCAATATTTAATTCCGGTATTTAGATTGTATATTCTTGTTGTGTATTTGACAGTATCTCAGTGATCTCCATTTTTCTGCCATTTGGAATTCTTTTCTCTTTTTTTTTCATATCATTTCTATCTCCCCCCTAGCCTCCACCTCCACATTTTCTTCACTTTCTTCCTCTATTCCTTCATCTGTCTTTCACTCTTTCTGTTTTCACCCCTTTTCTTTCCTCTGTTTACCCTGTATTGTTTAGTTTGCCAACTCCCCTCCCCCCATCACCTTGCTAGTCCCAAGCTAAACACACTTGTTGTGGTGAACTTTCACTATACTTGCGGATCAAGACGGATCCCCCCCCCCCACCCCGTACTTCCCAGTTTCAGGAATCGGCAAAGGGAAGATTATTCGGATTTTCCCAAGAGCTAAAGAAAATACTGGTTGTTCGTGATGGCTCAATGATCTTATAGTCAGACATAGGCCTATATATGGTTCTCTTTGTCCTTCATTGACGTCGAAGTTTGAAATGAATTAATCGTGCTAGGAACGTCCGGGCAATTTTTAAATTTCTCTGGCAAGAAAAATAGCTTCCCACAGTGTCCCTCCTGGTTGACTAGAGCCCGTACGCCTATATGGTCACACAATAGTATAGAGAATGATCCAGGGATACAGACAGCTAGTATTTTTTTTTAATTTTAATTCCATCCAATTTCAGTTCAACTTTCGAAGGACATTTTTGGTTGACTAGTATCAAGTTTAGAGTTGTAATTCGAGTCAGTCGTGATGAGGTGCAGGGGTAGCCCCATGGTGGGGCTTGGTAACCCCTCCAACCCCGTTGCCGACTTTTTGGCATTTCGTTGGGAGCCTTTCGGAACAAGCAGCAGGATATTCAATTCTGGAGTACAGAAGTTCAGTGGAAATAAACTATTTATTTATTGTTCATTTCTTATTCCCTTTTTGCCAATCCTTTCTGAAGAGGGTGGAGCCGCCCCTTATGGCAACGTTTTTCCTTCCCTTTTACCGTTCAAGTTTCGTTATTTTTAATTCGGTGCACCGGTTAGGAGGATGGGTGAAGCTAGGGCAAGTGCTCTGTGATCGCCTAAAGGGCCCGTGGCCAGGAGCCCAAATATAAGTAAATATACATATTTATCTATATATGATATATGACCAAAAATGCTTTGTCTTTCCCTCCTGATAAATAACTAAAATTTATATATAAAATAAAATACAAAGTAAGTTGTGACTGTGTCTATATAAATTCATACCTAAATTGGCTGAAAAACCGGGAGCAGCTCGATATTCATAAGGTCCGTTACTCATAAGGTTCATTGGTCATAAGGTTCGTTATCCATAATTAGAAAAACGGTTCTTTATTCATAAGGTTCGTTATTCATAATTGGAAAAAGGTTCGTTATTCATAATCGGAAAAAAAGGTTCGTTATTCATAATTGAAAAGAAGGTTCGTTTTTCATAATTGGCAAAAATGTTTGTTATTCATAATCTTTTAGAAATAAGGTTCGCTATTCATAATCGCGGGGTCGTCACGCCCCAGTGCCCCTGCATCCCACTCAAAAGTTGAGGTACCCACTGGCAGTTTCGAGCTGCGAGTGGCCAGGGGAAGAGGGGGTTCACTTGCGGCCCAGACGTGAGCTTCAGGGTTACGACGGCAACTACCGAAAGTACGGCTACCGCATGAATGATTTGCCGACTAGTCACAGCTGCAGCATGAACCATTTGCCCACAGGAGAATTTTTTATTACCTTTTTGGGGAAGGGGAGGAGGGGGGAGGGTCGCTCCGCCCTGCTTTTATTGTTGCTATTATTACTGTATGAATACTGGATCTTTTTCAGATTATGAAAAACGGACTTTTTTGCTATTATGAACATCGAACCTTTTATCCAATTATGAAAAACGGACCTTTTTTGCTATTATGATTATCGAACCTTTTTTTCCGATTATGAAAAACGGACTTGTTTTGCTATTATGAATATCGAACCTTTTTTTCCGATTATGAATAACGGACCTTATGAACAATGACCCCTTTTTATTATAAATACCGAACCTTTTTTCCGATTATGAATGACGAACCCTTTTTTCGAATAATGCACGTTATGAATAACGAACCTTATGAACAATGACCCTTATGACTAATGGTCCTTATTAATATCGGGCTGACCCCGAAATACCAATTGTTCACAAATGGCGGACTTGACCATACGTTTGATACCCAATGTTGTAATCACTTCGGTCAATTTTTTCACACATTCGCGTTTGTATTTTTGTGACACGAGTCAGTGTGTATCACACTTAAATTCACTATTAGTTTCTTGAGCTTTCAAAAAATGACGACTCGCGACTTCGGTTACAATATTTGCAAATACTTTACTCCAGTTAGTACAAGACTGGTGCAAGTTTGAAATACACTGGTTGGCTACAGTAAAATAGCATTAGGTTACTGCACTTCTATAGGCTAAACTTTTGATATTCGATACAGCATAAAGCATGCACAACTCTCCTTATGAGTGAATCAACTACGAAACCAGGGCACTCGAGCAGTTCGGACTTCGACTGCTCACCATGTATAGGCCAAAAATAGTCAAACCAGGTTGCTGTTGGAGTAGCAGCTCCCTGGTCAAACTAAAAGCCTATACGCCTGATGCAAAACTCGACCGTAACCTATACTGTTCAGCCTACTACTAGTCGTGAAAAGTTCTGCACGTATAAACAAACCACACAGTTTTGTATCACACAACACACACGAAAACGCGGTGTAATAATTTACCGCATACTACTGACACTGACACAGACAAGAAACTATGCAGGAATTTCGTCAAGGCCACCGTTTCAGGTAACCAAACCCGTTTATTGCTTACTAGCCGTAAATACGGGATTGCTAAGAAATTACGAGACAACAGCGACGAACCAGTGGAGGGCAGTATTGATATTATTTTTTGAATCGGGTGGTGTGAAGGACCAGGGGGGGGGTACAGAATTTACGAGCGAGCCCACCTTTAATTTTACTCACCAATTCAAACCTTCCCTAGTTCGATTATATTTCACTTTCAGTTCGATAATAAAAACTAATAATCGACATAACACTTCTATGTATTTCATGCTAGTAATGAGTCATGTAATAAATCATTTCCTCATGACAATAATATATCAATCGTATGCATTATTAACTACAACAGAGTTTCTCTCGATATCACATGAGAAGCCAGCCTGACTGACAGTGTAGGTTCTATATATATTTAACCAAACGTGTTCGAATTGATAAGTTCCTAGTTGAAACAACGTATTTTGCACAGAACTTTGATGTCAGTAGGCATATATAAGTAAACAGAAAACGGTGAGCGAGAGGACCAAAGAGAAGCACTCCTTAAAACATACATATACTGATACGGACGTCGCTTAACATGAATATGCCATGCACAGAGATCTAAAGAAAACTAAATTACCGACTTAATCTACGCTCGTATTATCTAATTGATATTTTACTTCAACACGTTAGCTTCTTTGAGTTTATTAAAAATTGATATTTTATAGTAAAGGCCAATTTTTAGGCCAAACTTAATTGCTTATGTTTATATTTACATTAGACAAGTTATAGAAAATAGTTAGTCATCCAGTATAGTTGATGTCATCTATATTACTCCCAAACAAGGTTCGCATTTTGCGCCGTTTTCCACGATGTCACAGCAGATTACATACGACCAAACACTAAATGCATTGTTACCTATTGTTACGACCAAAAAATCAACACAAAATTCATTAAAACTCACTTACCAAACGATATTCTTGCACTAAATATTCCATCGTTTTCAATAATATTTAATAGTATATTCGATATGTTATTTGAATTTTTGTCATCTAACTCCTTGGCTAGGCTAGGACCGGTTATATTTTTAAATCTATGTTCTTTAGCCAGCTCAGCCCCGCCCATTTAGGATATAATTTGTTACGTTACAAAATGCATATGTATGTAATTAGACGGTGCCGTACGTGATATATGTACAATACTGCGTTAACAATCATTGTAATATACTGTACTGTAGCAAAACGTTAACGTTAGCCCTGGGCCGCATTTAGCGACAGTCGTCAGTAAAAACAAAATGGACCCCCAAAATTTTGAAGACCGTTGTTTTTTATTATCATTACTTTTATGTACAAAACGTGGACCCTGCTCACAAATATTTAAATGAAAAACATCTTCTGAAGGAGATAAAGGAGATGTTTAACGAATTTTCATATATTGAGTTAGTTTAAACTATTTGCGTATCCCAAAGAGTAGAAATGAAAAATCGAGTAATTAAAAGAAATCTTAAAGTTTGACTATTATTTACCTTCAGCCTTTCTATCTTATAATTCGTAAGAAAGAAGTCTGATACCATTTAAATCACCAATCTATCCTTTAATCCCTCATAACACACAGGGAAATGTGGAAGTGGGAGGGGGTGATAAAATGAACAAGATGCACGCTCTCGGGCAAATAAAACTTTTATTGAAGACTGGCTATTTTAATTTATGGCACAGGGAAACGGACCAGCCCAAAGATCAAAAAACAGATAACAGGATTACACTCTTATTTTGTTATTATTCATACGATTTTTATTTATTATACCGACATGAACTTTACGTCTGTATGACTCCATACCTTTCGACTTCATTACCTAAGCTACGTGTTCCATCTTGAAAATTCACATTTTGCAAATACATTTTTTTCAGAATACGAATCAAACGTCCCAAGACGTCATAACAATACATCAACCAATGGTGCATTGCTATGCGAAGAGTTACCATTGTGAATAAGATAATGTGCTTTTATTATGATAATGCAGCACCGTAACTCCTTCGGTGACGTCATTTCTTTTATAGTTGACCGATGTCGACAATTTACATACTAATATTCAATTAAGTGGCTCGCTCTGTTCTCTACGTGGTCCTCCGCGTTTCTCTTACATCCGGTTCGGACATATGCCTGGAATTTACGGCAACATGGGACACACCATGGTCCATGGTCTATTACTAGTGTCGCCTTCTTTTGATTCACCTTTTCATTGAAATTATAATTTCCCCTTGGATACTATATTATTTGACAAAAACCCACGTAATACCTATGATAGACCCTGAATTACAATCTGTTACCGACTGCCCTGGGATGTGACAAACCGTACTAGGAGGAGCCCAGCCGAAGTCGGCCAACCAGAGGTACCCTACTCGCGCTAAGGCGTAAATATTAATCTTTTTATTACCGGTACATTAAGTCAGTCTTGTAGGATTTAAATCCCTCCGTTTTTGGTTTCGAGCAGAACAGATATTATGCGTCAGTTTAAACGTCTACTCCTTCTCGTCTTCGTAATTACTTGTGTGCCCACATGTCTTAGTATGTGCTCATCGTAGCAGCATAGCTGTTCTGGAATCACAAAGAATTACGCCTGCCTCCCCAACCCAGGCTTTACTTTTCATTCCACGATATTAACGCCGTCGTTGCGTCAAGTGTAAAAGTAAAATCTCGAACCACTTGTATCTGAACAACGGTTTGATGTTCCATTGTACGGCGAATTTACGACAGAAGAAGACGTCTGTAACTTACTACAAACGATGAGTGAGACGACCAGAGCTAACCACCCCTTAAAAGAATGCAATGACGTCGCCAAATATGAATTAGCCAGAGAGGTATTGACTCCAGTAATAGGCCTATTACTGACTAATACTAGGTTCTAATCATCTTAATGATATTCGTCTTTTAATATTTGTTTGTCATGTGCGTTGGTTAATATAACTTATCAGGAAAACAGCTCTTGGTTGATGGCTCTTAACTCTATAGAGCTTAAAATGTAATATTGCCACCTTAAAAATCGACATTTGTTTGTAAATGTTTTCAAGCTGCAACAGGTAAGGCTATTAAGGCCGACTGTTGTCCGCATGAGTTGATTGTCAATAGATGTCTTGGTCGTTTAAATATCACTAGTCCCTCCCCCCCCCCCCATCACCCCATAGTCACTCAATTATATACAATATCGGCCAAAATGCGAAATAATATTTAATTTTGTCTATTTTTCCCAATGCCGTAATGTAATAATTCCTACTCAGTGGGAGTTGGGACATTTAATCAGATACACATTGTTTGATCTAATATTCAATGTCTGAAGTACTTTGTAAAGCTACAAGTTTATTATTTCCTACGCAGGAAGTTACCAATTTGCATCTGTTTACTGTCTAGATCTCTTACATTTCGTGACAATGATGGCTACCAGCACCCTCTCTTCAGGACTTGGCAGAGAACTTCTTCTTGTGTTGTTTTTGCTTGGATCAATTCAAAGATGACCATTTAAAGTTCTAGCCACATTTAAATATATGTACCTTCGTCAACATACAAGTTTGACTTTGTAGTCTTTCTCTGTAGTATCTTACTCACAAAATCTTACATCCCACGAATGGACAGGAAGGGAAAATATTTTGACAGTCGCCGAAGTCGTCAATTGTGGTCTTCCATTCAAGTCATTGACATGTTTTGCTATGATAATGGGTAAAACTTTCCGCACGTCAGTCGCGTCACCGTGAGGATTCACCCGAGTTATGACTCGTTGCAATACAGATAATACATCAATTAAGGCGTAGGAGCCGTTGAAAGCCAGATGGGTCCCCGGGTATTACTCTGTTAAGGGGACCCATATTTGCTTTTCCATTTATAATTATCATATGACAATGAAAAATCAATATTCTTTTTTCATTTTTTCCTAGTCCCGTCCATCCTTCACATCCTACGGGTACCCTTGTTGACCTCGGCTGTCCTGAGGGCCACCTAATTGATCTGGGCTGTAACCCCTACCCACCCCCATCACCACGTCCCTCGTCAGACATGCATGCAAGGAGACCGTCGATATGTAGACAAACAACTGGTTGACATGCACACTCACTGGAACCTATAGCCTTATGATGTATAGTTTACTAAATAGCAAGACAAAACACATTGTGAACGTCATGCTTATGTTCTTTCGCTAAACTGATTACCTAAATACTATATTCATGTGAAATTAAATATCTGAAAATGCTGATTAATAATGTCATTTATCATAATTTGTGCCGGCAAAACCAACTCCTACTGCTTTAAACTGATGAAAACAGTTCGTCATCGATTTAACACAGGCACTGGCCGCCGTTTTCATATCAAGCGCCATTTTGCCCGGTTTTGCAACCTCGATTAATGTAAATTCTCGATATATTAGTCACAAGGTATTTGTCTGTTGTCACCTTAAACATAATTCTTTGAAATTAGTTTTTATTCACATATTGGCTGGAATAGGTAACAATAGCCAGATAACAATGTCTTTTGTATGCTACTAGTGAACCGTTCGATGTAGTATTCAACCAGTGAATACAGTATTAACAGCATGCATGATTTTGCCAAAAGAAGAGTTGCTTTTGATATCACACGCGAGATCAACTGGATACGACTTTCGCTTTTATAATTATCAGAAGTATTCGAATTCATGATCTCCTGGCTGAGAACCGATTCATATTCAAACGGTTTGATGTTGCATTAGGATACGACATACAAAGGCGTTGATCTGCAGCAAAATATAACCGGTGAGTGGGAACTCGAGAATACAAAGGGTACCGCACATTTAAGCATGCAACTTACTATACAACCACAGGTTAATTGGTTTAAGTTACTGTACAACAATTTACAAACTACTGTACAACCACAACTGAAGTCGTTACTTTGAATCTAGAAAACAAGACAATTTCTTTAAACAATACTGGACTGAATACTCTTAACTAATGAAGCGATGGCTGTTCCATTTAATCACTTCAACATTTTGAAGCAAAATATTAAGATGAAGAAAAGTCCAAATTTGTTAACTGTACAATATTCGGAGAAAAATTCTTCTGAACAATCCATGACCTGCCAAATTGTTGAAATTTGTGTACTTATTTGCCATATGTCATATTTCAATTCAAGTGAGGTATCATTACTCAATGCAAGAAATTTACATTTTAACCTATCCATTCATCTGTTTGAAGTGAATTGGAAACTTTACATTAAAAAAAAAACATTTTAACATTTCGTCGGTACCCTACCGTTACATTGTTCTTGTTGTTTTTTTTCTTCTGCTTCTTATTGTCGCTTCCAGTCATGTAGTTAGAGTAGTGGACCACTTTCTGTTATACTATAGGCCTCTCAGACAAAGCATAGGAGACTCCCCATACATTTAGGAAACACATCGGTCAGTATAAATGTTAGTCCTCATGTACAGGTTTATAAATAGGTAAAATTTATAAAATATGTTTCTCTGATAACATTCTTGAATACATTCCGTAACTTGACTTATGACTTTACTAATGACTTTACTGAAAACACCTTTAAGGATTTGGTAGAGAAGCTCTTCTTGTGTTTTGTTTCCTTGAAATTTAAAGATACTGAAATGTTACCATCTAGGCTATCATGTGCGTTACTATATATTACTAAGCGAGAAACCATTTATCGATTGATGGCTCTTAACCCTTTCGTGTTTTTAAAATGTGATATTGCAACATTGAAAATCGACATTTGTTTGTAGAAGTTGTCAATGATAAAATTATTGTAAAGATATAATTCCTACTCATTGGGACACTTAATCAGATGTAAGTTATTTAATATTATACTCAATGTCTGAAATAGTTTGAAACTGCTACAAGTATATTATTGACTACACAGTAACTTAACATATATGCATGTGTTTACTGTTTAGATCTATTAGACAACGATGGCTACCCCTCTTAAGGACTTGGCAGATAACTTCGTCTTGTGTTCGGTTTGTTTGGATCAATTTAAAGAACCTAAGTTGTTACCATGCCTTCATCGATACTGTAGTGACTGCTTGAAAACAGTCATTCAAGCCAGTCGTGACGGGACAGTGAAATGTCCAATGTGTAAACAAGAATGTACTATACCAGATACTGGAGTGGAAGGTTTCAAGACAGATTTTCACACCAAGAGCATGCTTGAGTTCATACAATTGCAGAAATCGTTTGAAAAGAAAGACTTAAAGAAATGTATCAGCTGTTCAGAGATGAAAACAGCGACTGCATATTGCTTTATATGTAAAAACTTTTTATGTTACCAGTGTTCACAGTTTCATATGAATAATCCAATGTTTCTTGATCATCAGCCACACGTTCTAAAATTGGAAACCATGGAAGCAAAGAGCCTAACACTTGAAAAATTAGCCGCGCTAACAGAAGATCGGAGGTGCCATATCCATTTAAAGCAGCAGGCACAGCTATGTTGTAGTACGTGTGGAAATATCCCAGTTTGCATTATCTGTACTTACAGTAACCACAGAGGTCATGACCTACATGATGTAGCTGACTTAGCCAAGAAAGAAAGACAATCGCTTGAAATGAAACTTTTTGAACTTAACAAATATCAAAGTCAATTATATGAATTACCAAACAAGGTTTATCTTGCTACAATGACATTAACAGAGAATGTCTCGAGAAGAACAGAAAATCTGAAACGGCAGTATCATCAAGAGGAAAGCAAAATCAAGGAGAAAATTGACAAAAGTACAAATGAACGAGAAACAGGCGCCATCGACATAGAAAAAAGAAGAAGGAATGAAAAAAGACAAATAGATGTTAATAGGGAAGAAGAACTGAGGAAAGTAAACGACAAATATGATCAAATTGTTAAAACAACAGACAGAAAATATGACAAGGAGTTCGAGGAGCTTCAAAACAAATTCGACTATTCCAAGTTCGAACTTTTAAGGAAACTCGAAAGCTGTCGTGGTTATTTAGAAAATTTGGAATCATCTAAAATACTTTTACCAACGCAAAACGAAAACAAACTTAAAGAAATATTGGATCACTGTGAACGGGTGATTAAGCGATACGAGAATTTTACAGCAACGACTTCGTCTATTCTTGCATCGAACGACGAGTGGACATACGCTCAGTGTATACCAGATATTAGATCCGCCTGTGAACCTCTCATACTAGATATGAAAAGGGACTTTCCAGAGTTACAAAGTTTATCTGATTTTGTCATCAGTGGCATTACTGACGTTACTTTACACAAAGTCACAATTACTGAAGAGGAAGTGTCTGTTGTTGATGTTGAAGGAATCGTAGCTAAGAGATGGCGGATTGTTGGAATGGCAGACACAGGGGATGGAAGCATCGTCATCGCCGGCAGTGTCCCGCCAACTGTGCACTCATACGTTGCTACGTCCTCTTACATTGCTGTCTTCACCAGCAAAGGAAAGTTAATACGACAATGTCAGATTGACCAGGATGGGTTTGATGCAGTACGTTCCTGCAGTGCTTTATCAAAGTTGAGAGTTTTAACAATTAGTACGCCAGATGAAATCGGTAAATACGATGTTCGTGGTGGTTCCTACCGCAAGAGGAGCATCAGCAAAGTCAACAGGAAGTGGCCATCTATTTTGAGTGTAAGATGTTTAACTACCGATCTTATCAACAACTACATCATTGTTGGTACAAACAGCAGTCATGTGTATGTGTTTGATTATCAGCTGAGTTACATTTACACAATAACACTGCCAAATATGTGTGGGACACCGACTGATATTGCTACGCATAGAGGTAATCTCTTGGTCACTGACTACTATTATAGTAAGAGAGCATATTTAGTCAAAATGGAGCCTCCGGAGAACATGTTGGATGAAAAGGTGTATGAATTTACCAAACCTCCTCATGATGATGGTGACTGGGGACCGTTTGGTGTTTGTATAGATAAGCTTGGATTCATTTACATAATGTGGAAAGCGATTTTCTCAGGAAAGGCGAGATGCATCCTGGTTCAGTACAGTCAAGATGGCCGACAGCTACTGACAACAAGATCAATAGATAATGACAGCCAATGTGTGGCTACACTGGAGTCAGCTCAGACTGAGAAATTACTGGTGGTTACAGAACGCACCGGGAAACTGTATACATTTGGTTTAGAGCAGGGGTTCCCTAACTGGGGTGCATGAACCCCAAGGGAGTGCGTGAATCTATCCCATGGGGGTTCTTGAGACGTTTCTGAAAGTCAAAACTAGAGTACTTTTTGTTGAACTAAAATCTGGTATATCATATAATTTAGTAATGTACAATAAGTCGTACATATCGACAAACTCTATTCGCGTTCCATACGCATATGTTGCCATAGTAGTACCGTACCGTGCATGCGAAAAATAACTGAATTATGAAACAGACATAGGTCGCATGACTTTGGTGAATTTGGTGTACGCATGACAGTACGTCGTGATGATAAAGAGCTGAGAAAGTAACTGAAAGGTTGGCCAAAGTAATTATAATTATCTTGGAAATTCCAGATGACCTCCATTTTTCCCGACCCAAAGCAGAGTTAGCATTAATTCATGCTTGAAAATTGTTGTTGAGTGACAACATGCAGTCACTAGCTTGTTTTAACATTATACCACCGTGTGTGATGGGTTATCGATGCGTGATACAATTCATGATCTGATCTTGAGGTTTCCAAATAAATATTTGTTCATCTCTCGTTTTTTT
>JAIPMN010028582.1:0-11379 GCA_020650975.1 Apostichopus californicus
GCCTCCTGATAGGGGGCCCATTTGGGCCAGGAGTCCCCCCCCAGGCTCATCGTTACGCCACTGGTGGAGCATTGCACAATGAACAGATTATTATTCGAATTTTTAAAGCAAACTGCAGATATCACATCATATCAGTGAGCATGAAAATGGCGTTCCGGGATGAACAGCCTCAAAACTGTAGATGTGCGTAGTGTTTGGTTCCGGAAATATCTGGTATAT
The DNA here is from genome assembly GCA_020650975.1 of Apostichopus californicus. Classification (NCBI taxonomy): domain Eukaryota; kingdom Metazoa; phylum Echinodermata; class Holothuroidea; order Aspidochirotida; family Stichopodidae; genus Apostichopus; species Apostichopus californicus. The sequence continues at coordinate 220 of JAIPMN010028582.1, forward strand.
TTTAATTTCCTTCAACGAAGTTTTATAGTTGCCGTTATAAGAGGTTTAATATTTGTACACCAATAAATTAACTGTGTCTGAATTTTCGAAAATTCCCTGACCACCATTCTTCATCATACTTCCCTCTACTCGTGCAATTATGACCGGTCTGTTAGGGGTTGAAGGAGGTTTTTCTATATTGGTGTCCATAGATGAAATTTTATGCAACATTATGGATATTTTTTGAAGTGAATTTATTCACGAGAATTGTGAATTTTCAAATTCTGAACAAATAATGGGCTTAAAACCTTGAAAAATGGTGCTTACGAGTATTGTGGGCCGCGACGTAGAATCACCTACAAAAAGCAATGATCCACAGGAGATGCAATGAGGTCGAACAGGATGTGTGACTGGTGACAATCTTCAAAAAGGTTATGGATGAAAAAAAACTATTGGGAAATGCTTGGTTCTCAGGCAAAAGTGTACATTTGGTTGGTCATTTCAAGCCCGAGAAGTGCCATTTCCGGTGATCTGGGGGGTATAAAAACCAGAAATTTTCTTGTACGCTGCGCGCCAACTGATGGTGGCGCTCCGCTTAGATAGTAATTCGCGCCCCCCGGGTTAGAAAATCCTGGTTACGCCCCTGCTCCTTACATAAGAGCTCATTCTGGACACTCAAAGAATAAACTTCAGAAATAAAAGATCTGCCAAGCAAGATAATATACCAAATTGGAATTGGTCTAAAGTCTGAGTGAAGAAAACTGGACTCGAGTACTATAAACGTGTGGGTATTACACATTTTTTGTGGGTATACTGTGCGGGTGGGATCTACATTAAATGCGTGCTTGTTACCACTTTGTTCAGTTCAGTGGTGTTCTTATTGTTTGTTGTGTAGAGCAATCAATCTTGTAAAGCTTTATACAACAGACACATCCCTACCTGTGATTCATTAATTAACGGTAAACTGTAAACGTAGGTGCTTTTTTTGTTTTTTAAATCATGTGATGCAACTTACCAGGTCGAAATAATTAAAACAACAACACTGTGACACAACAAATTTTAGCATATTGTTATTGACAGATGATGAAACCACAAATGAAAGTATGAGTGGATGTATAAGAATTCAAAATCATAACAGTTTTGGAAGCTAGGAAAGTTTTAAAGAAAATGATTACACATCTCTAAAATATTAATGGCGTGCCGTTATAAAAATTACTCATTCCTATAAACAGTTAATAGACATGCCGTTTTACCTGCAACCTTAAACCAGGGAGTTGAAATAAATATTCATCTGTTTGCACAAATCGTAGATATAACCCTCAGTGTCAACGTGTAAATTGTGTAAACAAGAGTACAACGACTCAGGATTCGGGACTTGAGCAGGTTTCCAATAACATGTTTTCGTACTTTTTGGAATAATATCTTTCTTTTCAAAAAACCACAACTTCTCAAAAGAACCAAAATTTCTTCCAATCCTTTGTACAGATGATTGAATCTGTTTCAAACAAATAAATGATAACAATCAACCGCAAAGTACAAGGTTAAAAACACTCCCGTTACAAAGATTATCATGCTAAAAGTAGTCAATGATGCGTTTCCAAATTTCCTGTGATTTGTTTGGCTAACGGTCCCTACCATTGTCTGCAAACAATGTTGGCATTTATTGTGCTCAATAGACACAACGTATTTTGTTTAAATAACCTATTTATATAGCGCATAGAACCGACGGTCTCAATGCAACTATTTGTAACGTTGCTGTCCCGTGTAGAGATAGAAAAGTTTGTACTATAGGCTCTCATATGTGTACACTCTCATATATCACAACGTGTATGGTTGGCCACAGTGGACAAAATTCAGAAATTATGACGACATATCAGCAGGCAGGAGTTTTTATGTCTACATAAAATTGATTTAATGTGAACATAAATTCGAATTCATACAGACATATATTCAAATTAATGCTGGCATATATTCAAATAACGCTGGCACCGTATACCGTACCAGCTGCGTACTGATAATGCAGTTGGCACCTACCTCTTTCAATCTGTTTCAATTTGTGTGATTATTAATGTACATTTAAAGAGTAGGCCTGACGTGTGTCTGTATTGCATGTATGGGCTACCACATTATGACCAAATATTCTTGCTGTGAGTTGGACTTCTCTTTCTATAGCCAGTACACCTTGTAAAGGGTTTCAGTGCAAACACATGAATTTATTTGTAATCTAAGGAAATACATATAATATTATTGTCCCCACGCTTCCATATGCATGAGTTGTATAATTTGCATTTATAATTTTCAATATGCACATTTTAAACCTATCACTATAGGATATCCGTTGCGCACAAGCCAATGTTTTTATCAGGGGTCATTATAACTAAGTATTGTGCGTTCCTGTAGAGGTAATTTAAAGTGCATGTTTTCATGGAGGAACGTGGGGACGCAAGTTGTTTCTGAGCGGAGGCAAACAATTTTTGAGATGTTGCATCCCGCTGGAGCATCTCTAAAAATCCCGGTAACAATACTGAGAATAATACTTGGTAGTAATATAAGATTTTTCTATTTGTACAGCTTTCTGCTGAATTTTCAAGTCTTGCTAATGTAAACCTGTGAAATTACATTCTTTTCATTCCTTGATCAACATCTCGACAGAATGTTAGACGAGTTTACTAAAAAAAAAGCTAAGGTTTCAATGCACACAAAATGCAAGCAAGCTGCAGAATGTTCAGGTTGGTTGTGCATGATAAATTAATGGTAGTTTTATCATTTCAATTTGTATATGGTGGCATCCAATAAATATATGTTTGAACAAGAGTGGAGGGTGTGGGGTCGAACCTCTTTTTAATAGCACACAGAAATTCAAAAGAAACATGTCCTAGCTGTTAGATCTAGTTATAGTTTCAGTTTCCGTTCCTTCATTCCAGTATAAATAGCATAAAATACAATTATGTTGAATAAGAGAGAATAAAACGTTATGATAGATAAATTCCATCAAAGCGATTAAAGGCATATTAAAAGTTAGTAAAAGAATTAACAGTTTTCAAATGTTAGTCAACTAAATATAATAAGGAAATATCAATAAAGATATTAAATCAAATCATTTAAGATACCATTTGGAATAAAAGAAGATGCTCTGTATAGAAATGAACTTAATTTAACCCAATATTTTGGTGCTATTGCATGATGTCGTAGAAGCATGATGCTATCATCGTTTTGAATGCATGTCTATGTATGTATGTATGTATGTATGTATGTATGTATGTATGTATGTATGTATGTATGTATGTATGGGTGTATGTATGTATGTATGTATGTATGTATGTATGATTGTTTGTGTTTATGTATGTGTGCATGTATGTGTGTATGCTTGTATGGGACGGTGTATGTGTGTATGTATATGTATACATGTACCACAACCAGTAACCAATTGTACTTTCTCTTGCCGGAAAATGTCAAATTGAGATGGATGAGAGCCAGATGATTATTGTCTTTGGAGAAGTCCCTTCACAAATGTCCATCATTATAGATGCAAACATTGTGCTTAACAACTTAAGAAGATTTCCAAAAGCAGTCGCTTTCTACTTTGCACTGCATTGCTGCCTCCATTGGGAATACCATAAGGATAAAAAAAAACCATGGATTTGTACAAAAACTATTGTTCAACCTGGATGGGGGAAAGCTAAGCCCTGATGTCCAAAGCCTGAAAAACGAGCTAATGGCTTAGAATCCAACTATTAGTTTGGAAAGCAAGGTAACAGTTGGAATCAACACATTGATTTATCAAAAATAATAGTTAATGCGATGGCAAGGAACACAAATTCACAGGCATATTATACTAAGTTAAATTATCCTGTATTAGATTGGACTGTTATGTTTTATATTTTTCATAAGAAACACACAAGTTAATGCCATCGAAGGAAAGCCACATTCAAAGACATATTGTAAGAAGTTTATTTCTTCTGTGTTAGTGTGTATTGTTATGTTCTATATTTTATTCGTCAGGTAAAAATGTTAATATAATAGAAAAGGAGAAACATTCATCAGCATGTTCTACTCGGTGAACTTTATAGACCTGTGTTATCCTGTGTTAGTTTGTATTGTTATGTTTTATATTTTAGTCATCAGGAAACAAGTTAATTTCCTAAAAAAAAACATTTCACTAGCATGCTCTACGTCTAGTCAACTCACCCTGTGTTTGTTTGAATTGTTATGTTTTAGAAAAATGAAAGGAAGATAAATTCACAAGCATTCGACTAAGTGATAGTCTGTGCCAATAGTCTCGACATCACATCATAGCTGTAGTCAACACAGATATGGGTAATATAGTATACACAATATTTTATAATGACTACTATGTATCATTTTCATGTTACTTTGCTTTGTGCATTTGCTCTTCCTTGGAATGCATAATATACTGTTTGATTTTTGTCAGCCCAATTGATCCCATGGGAGAGTTGTACTCATTCACTGACGACAATTAGGACATTGGTGAATAACTAAAAATCCTGCAGAAGAAGCCCTGGTTCATATATCATCATATGTGTAGGCATATATATACTGGTAATGTTTCCAAATTGTCAGTAAATTGTCACTCTAGCTTGTTGTCTCTAATAGTTTAATTACGATGATCAAGATCAATAAATGACACATGTTATCTTAGATGCAATGAATCTGAGCAAACCAAATGTTCATCACCACATCTGGATTTTGTTTTAGTTATTCATGCTCTCATACCTATCAAGGAACATCTTTATCACTTAAACACTATCACTTAAAATGTCTGAAGTCTACAAAGTGTGAAACTAATACTGGGATACAGTTATCAAATTTACAAAACTGCCTGTGTAAATATGTGATAAATATTTTATAAGAAAAAATAAACAGGATTTAGCACCTTTACGTTAAAGTATTACGAGGTGCACATTACTGTTTTGTTTTAGAAATGTGCTTTCTGTCGATTTATTTGGAAGAAACTAATTATTTTATAAAACTCAAACAGCCTTGTTGTTATAACTTGAATGCTCAGTTCACTGAACTTGACATAGACATTTCTGTGTTGCTTCAACTAGTCACCAGTATAGTTAATCATACTAAAAACCAATTGGGTAATGAAAACTGAAGAAGGACCTGTGTGGTAGACTTAAAAGCATTTGTTCATTTGAACAAATCTTACTCTTTTGTCATAACTTTTCATGTCTAGAAGTTCTTTGCAATAACTTCTTGCTACCCATACATGCAATTTGCTAGTTGGGAAAATGTATCCAAAATAAATTAAAATAACTTGAAATGTGTTTAGTTGAATGAACTTAAAATTGTCTATGCAGCAAGTTACGTCGACTTTTTCAAGTTATCTCATCACAGTGCGTTTCACAGCCGTTGGACGAAACATATTAGAAAGACAATTTTATTGTCTTTCAATTGACGTATAGACATTGGGGTGTGATCTAGTCTTTAAATGCCGCCGATTGAACAAAAAGATAATGGCAACCGGAACTTTTCAAAAGCATATCGCTGTATACAAGTACCCAAAATTTAACACAGATGGTCACAGTAAAGCTCCAAATTGAAGCAATTTCGTTCAGGACTTTTAACCAACAATTTCGAGGCAGTCTGCCAAGTTACTCATATGGTACGTTGAATAAATGATTTCTCATGATTTTAAAACTAAAACTATAAGATTTTATGGTAAGTTCGAGCAATAATACTATAAACAAATCTTCAGTGCGCTGTGCTGCACAGTGAATAGATGAACAACACGCTTGAGCGTGTGAAGTTAAGTATTAAGTTTAGTAATACCTTCTAACTTACAGAAGGTCTAGAAGGCTTGTCACCTCTTGACCCACACACTTATTGAGCTTGAGTTTGATTTATTTCCACGTCATATAAATACAATGATTAATAATTAAATAACAAGGAGGTGGAGGAGGAGGACTGAAGAAGCAGAGCTTTTACGAAGAATGAGTGGAATGAGTAATATTATGCCATTCTGTTGCTATGAACTGAGAATCTGAGCAGCATATGCTATATATGTCACTAGGGAGATATTGCACTGAATTTGCTTCTCACTTCTAATGGATGAAGAACTTCAATTTGTCATGACTCTTTGCAAATTAATGGTCACACATAGCACTCAGGCTTTGCATGCCGACGATGCAGGCCCGAGCAGAAGGAGGTTTAACCTGCGGGCCTGTAAAAAGGAACAGTAAAAACAGAACAGGAAATTTGCAAGTGATTTTGATATTTTTTTCAAGATAAGTGGAGCAACCAAGAGGCTTCCAAGTATTGCATGCTAGCTGAAAATACATGCCTCTCTACCTCCCCACCCTATTGTCGTATAGTAATTTCAAAACCTCAGAGATAATTACGTAAAGTGTATTCGCCCTATTCCTGTGATAGTCATTGTCCAATCACCTTCTTGACCCGAGGTCACATTGGACAATTTTGATGGTTATATGTATGTTTGGAAGAAGTGAGGAAGAAAATTGAGGAAGGACGAGAGTGCTGGGGGGGGGGGGGAGAAGGTGAGATGTTTCTTGAAATAAATCAGAATTATAACAATCAAGACGAACTCTCAGTCTACTTTCTTAAAGTTATGGCGTCGATGAAATCACCCACATACAACACGACTCTATATATGTTGTAATTAAAGGTGTAATAACATAAGCCCTTGATTTGCTTAAATTAAATGGCTATTTTCGCAAAACATTAACTTATCCTATCATGAGACAATTCAAATTATTTTCAAACCCAGTTCCCCAGGGATAAACAACAACATTTGGCTGTCTGCCCATAATTTGCTTCGCTGATTTGCTTTGCTTTGCTTTGCTTTGCTCTGCTGACTCGCTTCGCCCTGCTGATTCGCTTCGCTCCGTTGATTCGCTTCAATTTGGCCTGGTTCACATTAAAGACCGCACCCATACTTGAAGTACGAGTACGCGAGCGTTCACACTAAGGGAATTAATCGCCCTTGCAGTCTTGAAGTACGGGTGCGTTTTTAACAATAATCCCCCTTTCGGAGATTCTTCAATCCCTCTAGCCTTCTTAATAACTGTAATGTGAACAATCGCGGACTTAAATGTTGACTCGAGATTTCCTGTTGCAATTGTGCGGGAGTTTCTGAACATACAGTAGTACGTTCCTTCCTTTTTAATGTTTACGTACCAGACCGTTGCCTTTTAACCGATTCGACCAAACGAGGCTATACGTAAGGTAACCCATATCACTTTTCTTTTAACCAATTCGACCAAGAATGCAGAAAACCGCCGTCATTAAAAAATAAATTGAAGTACTGTTAATTTAAGATCTCATCAACTTGTATTCATTGTACGCCGAACGAAGTTTTGATGAGGCCAAAATCATTAATTTCACGTTTACTTTAAAACGGATCATTTCGTAGCTACGTGAGGTAAAGCTAAAAGGCCATTAAGTGGAAAAACAAGTTTTTACTTCTTTAAATTAAAAAACACTTGGCAGTGGTATACCGAGTAGACCGTACTAGTATACAGCATATGTGGCCATGGCAGAGCACAACAAAATAATGTAGACAGCTGATATGACCTTTTCACGTCTGCGCAGTATATTAATTCTATGTAGCAATGTGACACCAAGACCAGATTCTGATGCGTGACAGTATAACAGTGTCCTCTTTCACATTATATTATTTCAACATTGGTGTGCTTCGTATAATTTGTTTGATTGGTTCAAACGCTAATGTGTGGTGTGTTATCACGTTGTTCACTCTAAATATGACGTGTTGTTTTCGTTCGAAAAATGACTCTTGACTTGGTTCTTTTGCTAAACAATCACTCCATTTTGTGCGTAGGTAGTGGATTGTTATAGCACCGCTTCTGGAACCATGTTTATGTCAAGTAAGGTGGGTGTTTACGAACTAAATAAGACAGTACGAGTATGACATACCTCGTGTAAACAGCCATTTATTAACAGGTGATGTCATCAACTTGATACGTCACTCAAGGGTGTACTTGAGTAATATAGAATATATGCATGTATGACAAGCTTAAACATGGAATAATGTGTGTACATAGCCATAACAAGAGCCAAACTTACCTGATATAAACACACTAACGCCCTAACCCTGTGCCCATTACAATCATAGAATATGTAGCTTTGCATAATCGTTACGAGTGTTTCAAAGCATGATATTATGGGAGGAGACTATGTAAAGGTAGCTGCATTAAAAAACATTAACTGCCTAGCAATTGAGATCATTTATTATCAATATATTACACACTTCTAGTGTACCATTTATGAGATATTGTGGATACAAGTATTTTCACATTAAGTCATGCCAACTGTGCATGATAATGAAACGATTGTTATTATTATAGATAATATTAGATATATGGTTGCTCATCACTATTTCAATACTTATATATTAAACTCATTTACTCATAAATATGCACCACATCAATACCAGGAACAATATCACACATCTGTGGACCATGGGCTATCTGTGAACCACAATATCAGATGAATGCAATCTAAAGCTTATACCTCATGTTTAAAGAGGTGGTTGTGAAAAAGTAACATTAACCCTCACCCACCATGAAAACATAAAAACTGTACACACTTGCTGACGCCGATAGCCCCTGCACCAAGAAAAGAAGCAATACAACAGTTCTTGTTATACTGATAAGATCTAGACAGAATTCTGAAATAAAAATTTAACAAAATGTAGATAAAGTTCAGATGTATTTGGCAAGACGTATTTGGAAAAACTGTTGTAGTAAACCACAATTATTTAAATTTTTATCATTATACCAATGACTATGATAAAAGAATCAAGTAGAAACTTTGAATGTTTCTCAGCACATAAGTACCTGGAGATGTGGCTTATATATTAATGTCTCCTTGTGAAAATGTTTCATACTTAAATAGATTGTCACTCAGTTTTACTAAACAGGGTTACTCTGTATGACCACTGTTAATTTCTGACATCTGACATTTACTTAACACAATGGTGATCGGGTAAATACATACCTGTCAATCCAAGTAAGCAGTTCTTACACACACTTTACTAACGAGATCATAAATGTACCAACTAAACCTATATGAACAAATTTTTGAAAAAAATGTACATACATACCCCTGCACACAACTTATCAATTTTTGGCTTCCAGCAAATAATCAAATTTAATATAGATGAGTTTTCCCCAATTCAATTTCAAACGCTGACATTTCCCAGTCGTTATTTAGTTCATTGAAATGAAATAGTAATTTTAGATGAAAACCAAAATCAGTACCCTTCAAATGAATAAAGACTGGTTATCATTGCTCTCCTTCTTCAACCAGGTTGTTACTGAATGATGTTCATGAAACAATGAGTAAATGGATTTGCGTGTGTTCCTGTGTATCGATGGGTGGGTGGGGAAGGGGGGGGGGGTTGGGGAGCTGGACCAATTGTAAAAATAAAATATCATTGATACTAATTTACCTGTCATTTCGGTCTATTATTTCAGTGATCTTTTGGAACTTGTCACCATACTTCACGCTCTTCACATAGTTTCTTCCGAGTACAGTCATACTCTTGGCCAATCTAGGGATTTAAAAAAAAATCACAATCTACGCCAGTTAGACGGGTCATTTCATTGTCGGATTCCTCAGTTAACAAGATGGCAGGGAAGGTTTGTAGTAAATGTCTGATGAGTGGTTTTGTACCTATATACACCCTTTTTTGTGGGTACGTTTTGGTCACCAAGGTCTCAATCATGACCAGGTGTTTTGCATCTTTCTTGGACATTACTTTCTTCCTGGTTCCTTGGTGTATTTTAGGGAAGTTTCATCTTCAGTTGATGGGATATTTATTAAAAAAACTTACTTCAATTTGTCTGTCATATGTGTTCCTATTTCAAGATCAACTCATGTTTGGAAATTCTTATCAAAATATTGAAGACAAAGTTCTGTTTGAGAAAACGAGAAGTTCATGATAACACGCAGTGCGTAATATATTGATTCACTAACTAATGCATATTTTATATCAATGACCTTCCTAGATTTACCAAATTCAATTAGTACTTGTGATATGTAAAACTGATTACCAGTTACTCCTCACATCTGCTGAAAAGTTTAAGAATAAATCAGTGCCAATTTGTTTGTGCAAAATCTAAGGAGAGCTTAATTCAATCAGAATATGTAATATGCTTTGGGACCACAAAGTGACCATCAGGAACTTTGTAAGCACTTAAAGGGTAAAAATTAGCTTCCAAAATAGCCAATTTTTGTAAGACCTTTGGCTTCAATTAATCTGTATGATCTTACCTTTGAAATATGCTGGCTTGAATATGTTTCAACAATTAATCATACCTCATTCCCTATTGCTAGCAACACACTAGTGAGGCCAATGATGAACAGCTCACTCACATTGCCTGAATCCATAATAAATACCATCCCCCCTCTCATAGCCTATCCCACAAACCTGCGCTGTGTAACACACTTCAAATTCATTAACATTCATGTTTTTAATGCTGCCCAAAACCAGCTACATCTGCATCTAAACAATTGTTAGTCAAATCAATTAAAATTTCAACTTCTGATCTCAAGAATAATTTATCAGACAGAAAACATGCCTGTTTCATTTTAACTCTGCTGGTTGTTGAACTTTTTGGACACATTGGCAATATATCTCAACTTTTGGTGTTTCAAATCTCATACACGAGATAGTTTTCAGTGGCACATTTTTCAGTATTTGATTAGGATAATGCAACAGTTTTGTTTTACTTTCTGCTCAGGGAACAGCTGTTTGAAAGCAAGAAGTGATCTGCTATTACACTTTCTTGTATTGATATCATCTCATTAGAGATTACTGGAGCAAACCCCCGGTCAACTAGACGCGCACTACATAAATGTATATCTTTTACGACTAGCAATAATTTCATATATAGATTATTTTTAGGTAGTTGGTCAGCCAACATATAGCAAATGCATAAATCATAGTCCACGTTCTAGTAGCATTTTGCTTCACATTGCGATCAGGTTTGATTTCTTCTAGTTTGTTCCTCTTATCCAAGGGAACAAATGGCCATTTTCTTATGCAAGAGCTTCAATACTTGCAGTCCAGAAACCATTTGCATGGAACTTGTTCAGAACAAGGGATAGTGCATATGGTAAACCCACCCATTGAGTCATGCATGATCTCTTGAGGACTTCCATTCATGCAGTGAA
>JAIPMN010028582.1:11389-25599 GCA_020650975.1 Apostichopus californicus
CCCCCCCCCCCCCCCATTAAGTCATGCATGATCTCTTGAGGACTTCCATTCATGTATTGAAAAGTAATTTATTCAAAGGACATTCCCTGTGCATCCCATATGCTGAACAGAGGGCAGGGTGTTGCTTTGCAAATTCCAAACGTGCATCATATGTTTATTTGCTCCTTAAGATATATTCCTTAAGGCTAAATTTACTTTGAATATCATCACGTGTACCCATACAGTGTCTGCAAATCCTATGTGTCTTGCCACCACTAAAACATTCAGAAACACCCAACATGTAATTCATAACAAAGTTATCACCAACTAGCAAAAATATTGAACCATATATTTTCTCAGGTTCATGTGGCAATCTTAGTCCAACTGTTTCCAATAAATCGAAGTCAAATTAGAAAGGTTATAGCACTCTTTGATAGCCTAATTCTTTCAATTCCTTACCTTTGCATACTACAGCATGCTGAATGACATGTGGAGATGCACTTTTCTTAGGTGGCAGACTCCCAATAACGTAGTAAAAGGAAGTACTGTAAGCATATGCTTTTGCTTAGGACAATAAGGAGGGTTTACCACTTCTACTTCATCAAAATTAAGAATAAATGAAGCGACGTAGGGTTTAGACTAAAGACGGCATTAACGAAATTAAAACCCATCATTCACATCTCTATAAATGCCTTTAATAGTAAGTTTGTCTTTGTCAAAGACAACATAATCAAACACATCTGATTTACTAAGTAATACTGATTGAGTTTTCAATATCTGGATGTACTGAAAGGTGCTCTGTACATGTTTTGTACTTCGTCCGAAGATATGTGTTACCGGTTCAATTAGACTAGCACATTCATTCCAGTATTTATTTATTGTGTGTAGCAAGATTTTACTTCTTTTCTGACATTATCCAGACAGTTTTCTGTCAATGCAGCTTTTACATTCGAGATGGCACTCTTGCTCAATTTACGGTTGTCAAGGATTGCGTGCACTTTTTTCTCATGGTATTCTGATTGCAAATTATTAAGTAATTGGTAATGGTCACTGATGTTGTAATATGAAGCTCCTGCAATGATAACATAAAGTGAGCATAGTGCCTGTTAAATAATTTGGTCCAGAGTTACATTACACTGGTATCATTTAATGATGTAAGTTTCATGTTGGTGGGTAACTCTTTCTGAGGACAACTTTCACTGAGAATTTCAGTATATTTTCAATATTGGAGTCTTGCCAAAAATGTAGGGCTGTATCCTTGCCAGGGGTAACAACATCTGACTAAACAAAACACATATGCGATGTCAAGCTTTTTCTGATTATCAAGTATGAGTATCAGGGGGCCTGAAAATAGACATTAATTCTATTGGCATAATAATCTGATGGTTTTAGCAGCCTGTATAGAGAGAAAGGTACGTGGATGTGATTGTATTGAAGCCAGACTTGAGTAATTCGGTGAAAGTCAGCTTAGGTACAAAGTTTCAGCTTTGCAGGGCTTGAAATAAAATAATATTAAAAAGGCCACCAGAGCCATTGGGAAGGGCACCACGGCCAGAACTCAAATAACAAGGGCACCGATAGTTTCAACACGTTGTCACATTAAACACACGAGTTACTGTCAAAATTATACGACCATTAAACATGCACGTTTGAAGAGCTTAATTAATAAGCATGATATTCGAGCCCAACTCGCAAAGCAGCTTTATTGGTTCAAATAATTATAGCCGGATACAGTAATGAAAGGCACGTACGTATAACCAAACAATCACCCCTTTCTTTACGTGGCCTGATGCGTCTCTACCTTTTTCCAACTAATTGTTGACTGATATTGTTTCCAAAGTGGACGTTATTACTCCTATTAAGGAGTTCGTATTATCACCCGCCCCCCCCCCCCCAAGACTTTTCATCATTGACACCGTAATTTTAATCGTCTAAAACAAGTTCGATTTCACTCAAACATGTAAATTGGATGTTACTGTGTGATTCCCCTCACACACAGTTAACTCAATGGAGAATTTTTATTCACTTACTTTGTGAAACTGAAAATATCGTCGAAGCAACTTTCTTTGAAGAACGATCTCACGTAACTGGTGCAGTCAATATTCAAAAACAGGGAACAGTAGGCTGTATGTGTATTTAATGTTTCTCTTAAAAACTGGTATTCTTTGAACAGGGCTTACCATGTCCGAAATTGTTTTCCGTGATTTGATATGAATGGAAGTTAAGACTGACTCATACAGAACGAAACTAATACAGGAAGCTCAGCATCTCAGCATCTTTCGCCTGCATGTGTACTGACACACGATGAACCGATTTTTGAACATATTTTCATCCACTCTTCATTTACCACCGTGTGAATCTCCCAACCTAACACCCTCCCCAACTTATCCCGAAGGCTCAATATACAATGATGTGAAACAGTTAATTCCCTTATTTCTTAGGTTTCGGTTTTCTTAATAAGGAAAATCGTTGAGAATTTGCCAATATTCTGGTTTAAGGTAAAAATATAGGACCGCGTTTACCACACTAGTCTGTCGCAACTATATGAAATATGCTACAATGTTATTCGCCTTTTACAGACTTTTATTGGACAAGTTAGAGGACAATCATGTAATGGCCACTTACTCAATGGACGTTAGATTGAGGGAGAGGGAGGGGGATATCGCAGGTTATGTAATTATATGAATGATCTGTAGACTTTACAGGCAGATCGACTATATTGATTTTACGCCAACACCCACCCCCTCGCCTCCTCTCCTTCCTTTTTCCGTGAATGAAATACGATTTATTTATTAAATTACGACATGACATTCAAGATAATATTCAATTACGTTCAGTAAGACAAAAAGGAAAAACTTTCTAAACTGCTTTAAGTTCAATACTTGACTTAAAAAGTCACGCGATAAGGTTTATATAAGAGGTCAAGGGTTAGTGGGCGTAATTTCTTATTTTATTCCTTTGCTGGACACCAGCTCAGATCAAGCCTGTCGTCCTCTATCACTATAGCAGTTACCAATCCATTACCTCTTTTTTGCTCCACGCTTCATCGTTTAGTATATAATATTCATTTGAGCATTTGTTTCATCTTCTAATATAAGTCATAGCATTTCGTTGTCTTTTAAATTATCTCAAAGGGCATTCTGTTTGAAATTTGTGCCATCACTGCACGCTTCGTTGACCTGCCAGCGACTCAGCATACAAAGACACGTATCGATTTACATCAGGAACAAGATTATATCCAAGACCTTTCGAAGAATATTAGCTGCACCGCACATGCACCTGTCTTACACAGACGTCTATCATTGTAAGTAAATTAAACATTTATGATTTTTTCTTGTTATTAACAGCACTCCTGTGTCAGAAAGTATAGCTAAATAGTACAATATGCCTGTAAGGGATATTTTGAATGAAAATATTAAAAAATAAACTTTTAACCATCGTATATAAATTTCGTCGTCTTTTTCGCAATCCAGCGTGAAATAAATACAAATGTGACGTTAAGTTCCTAATTAATCGTATAAACAGACCTTAGAATCGAGGATCAATTATAGAATAAGTCCAGGGAATCTTTCCCGACGACCAAAATCATCATTTCACACGGTTGCTCATTGAACATCAAAACATCCAAGAAAGTCTTCTTTCCCTTACGATGATTTCTTTATTAATTGCAATATTCCTCGATAACAATTTATTTATAAAGTCTTATGTTTTCTTAAGATTTTCCTAATTTTATCCGCAGACCAGGACTCCCGCTGCCTTACGATAATTCTAGCCGAACTAAATAAACACATATCGAAATGGCCACCAAAAAAACCTCGTAAGATTTACTACGTTTTTCTATTATTATAAAAGATCCAAATGTGTTTATACTAGGCATTCATACATGGCAGTATAAGAAATTAAAGTATTGATTATGTGTTTACTTTACATTCACCTATATACAAGCAATGTTGTAAACTGGAAATGTTTCATAAACCGGGCTGCTCGTTCCCAGATAACTCCTGAAATGGGGAAAACGGTTCAGCGTGTAAGGAGAGGGGTGGTAGAAACTCCTAGTAGGATATCTCATATCGCTGATAAAATGGATCCTCTATGCATTCTATGCCACCAATTGCATTATTTTTGGTTATCTTCAACGATATAGGACCTTTCGATTGATTAGTTTAATTTATTGATCAGCAAAATGACATTTCTTGATTACACTTCACCTAAATGTCTCAACACAAATCAAATATAAATGAAAAAAGAACGATACTTGTCAATACTGGGCACTTCTAATTTATGAAACGAGGCGCTTCCTAACGTATTTGTTACAAAACAGGAGGAACGTGTCCCCTCGGATTTCTCGCATCGGGTTAATCGCACCAGGATATAACACAAATGGTTCATGTCAAAGCTTAGCCTGGTAGACACAAAGGATGACTTGAGGTATACAAATTAAAGTTGATATGTTGTAGACCGTTAAAATATCCGGCTATTAGCCTATGTTGGATGTCTACAAATTTTTACATTTTAAAGAAATGACCCTTTATACAAGTGAGGTTCATCCCTCTGAAGTGACTTGACCGTATTTAGTCTTATACAAAGAACAGTGGGTCAGTTTCTCAGATCCTACACAAAAGTCATCGTGAAGACTGTTATAGCCTCAAATGCCATGTTAGGATGCATTGCAAATATTTGACGTGCACATGTTGTTAAATACCATCCAAGGGAGCTTTTTTGCTTTTATGGAGATAAGAGAACATGTTTTGGTGGAGTTATTAGGATTGTAAATCAATGGATTAACTATAAGATTTAGGATTGCACTGAGGAGCCGACGTCATCGATCTCTGGATCCTTAAGTGAGCATTCCAGAGTTTCAGCATATTTTGAAGTAAAATATCTTGTAAAAAATATGTAGCTATAGAGACATTATTACTAGCAGTTAACTCGGTCCTTTGATTTTCTTGGACTATGATATATGGAAGTACTCAAGCTTAAAATTCTGTCTGAGGTCACCCTTTGAAAACTTTAGACCAAGTTTGCTTTTTTGAATAGCGTCATCATTTATCATAAGCGCAACGTTTTCACAAAGTTCGCTTTCTTGAATAGCTCCACCACTTACAACTAACTATCTCTCCTTTTTTGGCGCTAAATGCAAATGAATTAGAATGTACTTGCAAACATGTAGGCTATATATATGTTCAGCACACAGGATCGGACAAATTGTATCAGTGCATACATATGATAACGATGAATACTGAATATGAATAAACCTTGTTCTAGCAAATTAAATATAGACTATGCAACTTCATCAATTTGACAAACTAGTGCCAATTAACAAATGGCCAGTCGGTGATGTTAATTATATGTGATAGAAATTTGTGAAAGGAATATTTTCATTTTCGTACACACAGTAATAAATTTGAAATGTCTTTCTACATTCTGAATTTTATTTCGACTTTAATAACATACTAAGTTTAATGAGTTTTTATTTTATTCGGTCGATTTTCCAATTTCTAGCACTTGTTATACTCCACTTAACATGTATGTATACATTAATTAATGCGTCCATGTATTTTTTTTCACGTTAATGCGCGAGAGTGTTCTTCTTAATGGGAAACTATTGTAAGTCATGGACCTATATGGCCATTATCCTAATTATTAGGCCTTTGAACGTCTCATTTCTTATATCTTAGAGATTATAATTTACCATTTGCCTATGTGGTTCATGACTTTGTAATTGCATGCATAAATCAATACTGCAGCATTTTCTTTAACAATTCAGTACCGTTTGTAAGATCGACATAGGCTGTACACCTACTTCGCAGTCTGAGTGCTATTCATCAACATTCCTTCGATCAAAAATCACTATAAATTCTTCGTTACCACGGATACAAGCTTACAACCCTGACCTAACTTTTCACTTTTTGCCTTCCACACACACAGAGTGCATAAAATTGCAACGATACCAAGATTCAAAGTACGTGGTAACGGTGTGTGGTCCGTGGACGTGCTAGATACAGGCCGTTTGGCAGTCGCTGGAGGTAGCAGCAAGAAAAATATCTCTTTTATCGATCTGTTTATGTTTCACTTGGATCCTGATTCTCAGGAAAAACCGCAATTATTGACGCCAGAGCCCAAGTTTTCTGAGGAATTTCCCAAGTTTGGTTCATCATGGCGGTCTGTTTGTTTACTGGATGATCATCGGTTTTTAACGTGTTGTAGGAATACGATAGCACTGTACGATATTAGTAATGGCGGTCTGGTCAATCAAGGGAAGTTTAACGGTGAAGCCTCGTGTATGACAACCAGAGATGGTTTAGTGTTTGTCGGTTTAAAATCCAGTCATGAGGTGATTGTCTTAGATTCAACAGCATTGGGAATAGAGAAGACAATCACCTTAACAGGATTAGAAAGAGGAGACTGGCCTGATGATGTAACAGCTAGTAATAATAAACTGTTTATCTGTACAGGCTACTATAACTGTAGGAGAGCTTTGATGTGTAATAGTGAGGGAGAAATAGAACAGAAATATACAAACACATATGAGTACAGCTTTGCACATAGTATAACAGTCAGTGAAGAGAAAGGATTAATGTTTATATTATGGGGTGGTATTGCGGGTAGTCAAGTTATTGTTTACTCTCTATCTGGGGGTCATTCTGCCATCTCTGGGGGTTATTCTTCCATCTCTGGGGGTCATATCTTGGCTTCTTTTGAAGTTCCTGATAATACCTGCAGAATCAGGATCAATAATTACATAAACAGATTGTTTTTGGTTACTGGAACTGGAAAAGTCTATGAATATCACACAGTAAGTACTAATAAAGGAAATATAGGCCTTTGGTAAAAATTAGGAATATTTATCACTTTTATTAAAGCAATCCTTTGATTGAATCTCAACAAATTGGGTTTCATTCTATGCGAACATGTGACGAGAAGACAATCTTAGATGTTTTGAGATCTACTTTGCAAAATTTAATCAAAAATAAGGGCACATTTTTCTTTGGGATTTGCTGAATCTGATAAGGTTGTCATGGAAGTGTTTTGTACTGTCAATGTAAATGTAAAATTGGTTTTCCCTTTTTTCTCAGTCTTAATTGCTTAAAAAATAAACAAAAATGTTGCTGGTGAATGCGGAATTTTATTAAGAACACAACTATCACTTGTTTGTTAAGATGAAGATCAAAATGGTGGAAAAGTAAGTGCAATCTTTTTTTTTTAATTTAGGCCATTGAATGCTTGTTGCCCATTGCAATAATAGAGCAACATACAAAAATTTGGGAAATAATTTTTCTTATTTTCTGACTATACAACCTGCTAATTTTACCAAATTGTTAATAGTGAATGCAGAATTTTATTTAGAAGACAAATTTTACGTGTTTGTTAAGATGAAGATCAAAATGGTGGAAAAGTAAGTGCAAAATTTAATGAAAGTATTTGGCCATTGGATGCTTGTTGCGCTTTGCAATATTACAGCAACAGACAAAATTTGGAAGATATTTCTTCTTATTTTCTGAGCATACAAGCTGCTAATTTTGACAAATTTGGTAGTAGCGAATGCGGAATTTTATTAAGAACACAACTTTTACTTCTTTTTGAAGAGGGAGATAAAGATGGTGGAAAAGTAAGTAAAACATTTTATGAAAAATTTAGGCCATTGGATACTAGTTGCACTATGCAATATTAGAGCAACAGACAAAATTTGGAATATATTTTGTCTTATTTTCTGAGCTTTCAACCTGCTAATTGTTACAAATATGGTATTAGTGAATGCAAGATATTATAATGCAATAAGTGCTATATTTTGGTGAAATTATTTCTATAAAGAAAATCTAAAAATAAAAAAATTCTATGAAAAGTGATGGAAAATGAATGTTGCATGACATACAGCCCAGACCATGTAGTGTAGTTCTTTTATCATTATCTTTGGCTGTCAAAGTCTTCTAAAAGATACAAATTTGACAAAATTCAATGCAAACTATTGTTAAGAACAGAAAAGGTGCATTTTACCTTGAAATGACGTAAAATTCAAGAAAGATGAAGGGCAATATTTTTATCTACAAATAGGCCATACTGCTGCCATGTTGATAAGTTTGACACTAGTGCACATGTATAGCAAATACTGCAGTGATGATACCTTGATTTGATGACAGTATTTAAGTGTTGATAAAATGGCCCAACACAAGCTTCCCTCTATTTTGGGATTTAGGGTGCTTTATTTAGGTGCACATTAGTAAAAAATAGCAGAAAACAAGGGGAAAATGTGACCTTAGCCTTGTCAATCAATCAATCAGAAGACATTTATATAGGGCCAAAGTCAACAGAAATTGTTAAAAGGTGCTATTAGCCTTGGTCATTGGTAACTTGTCACACCTACACACCAAAGTGTGCACAATTCAATCAATCTCTCCTGGGGCACCACAGTGCACCACAACCAATTGTCCCCTGGGGGACTTCCCATAGGGTGCAGCCAGAAACCGGCGCACGCAACTATATTTACAAGTTACCTCGCAAGTCCCCATTTATACACCTGGGTGAAGAGAGGCAATTGAGATAAAGTGCCTTGCCCAAGGACACAACGCAATGATCTGGCCAGGGCTCGAACCTGTAATCCTTAGATCACCAGTCCACTGCCTTAACCACTTGACCACAACGCTCTCATCTTATCATGTCTGATTTCCACATTGACAACAGAGTTAAGACTGCAAAATTCACAAAGCCATTGAAATCATTTTTCATTACTTCTAAGGAGAGAAAGTTGTAGCTAATTACAGACTATATTTAGGGGTTACATCGAGTCAGTTGACAGTCTTTTTGTTAGTTCTCTTCAAGTGGTTCATTTCACTGGTGGTCTATGATTTCCATTATGAAGAATGCACGGTGTAATGTAGTCAGTAGTCCTTAAAAGTAACATCAAACAGATTTTGATATTAATTCCTGACAATGCAAGGTAGGTACAATTTAGCTTCACAAAGTACACAATATTAACAAATTTACTGCAGTGTATTCCTGACAATTTTTTGACAGTAACGATTATAGACATCACTTTGTGAAAGTTACGATACACAATATCCTGCTTAATTGTCAAAATATGCAGTACATTAATTAACTTTAGCGAAGATGCCCAATCATTAGCTGTCACCAAGCACACAATGTAACATATTCAATTGCTATGCACATGGATTTAACATGATCAATGCTCCCCATGCATGAGAAAGCATTACCACATGTCAACCAGTGTAAGAACAATGGTCTTCCTAGCTGTTAAAGGCCTATTTGAACATGTCATCAGGCCACACCTATATACTAGTAAATTATGTCTGACAGTCTTAAGTAACCCAGGAACCTTGGTTAAAAAGCATTATAATAAGTTAACTGCACATAGCTTTAATAATTAAATGTTTCACATGTATTCTTTGTCATGAAGCTGTGCATACCTCATAGTGCAGTAGCTGCACATACAATTTAGTGTAAACACCAATCTTTAAAAGTCTTGACAGTGCAAATTGACTTTGATTATTCAGGCAATGAGCTGCAGCACAATCAGTTTAGCTGTGCCACTTACAAGCATTTAACCATACTTTCCCATACTATAGCTCTTCTAAGTTAGTTGTGGATTAAACAAATGAATCTTCTGTAAGTAAAATACTGTGTAAATTATACAATACTGAATCAATGTTTGACATACAGTAGTAATTAATATATTAGCTCATGTAAAACAACACTGTTAAGAATTAAGGCAAACGTGATAGGTAAGAACCGGGGTAGGAGAGGGTTATTAGTGTGTTTTCATGACATTACTGACCACCTACATTTCCCCAAATAGAAGACACTTTAAGTAGTTCTACGTCCATGATCACATTCCTACACAATGCAGGTCAAAATGTAGTGTAAATTTGGAGAATAATGTTTAGCCCATAAACTATAATTTTAATTTAGTGGCGTCATGAATGAATCTACAACAATCTGACTGATCATGCAGCTTCATGTATAGAAGCTTGCAACCGTACAGTTTTATCAATCCATCAGCTTTTAATATTTATTCTGAAATAAATATATAATATTGTAGTTAAGGAACTTAGGTAAATAACAGTCATAGATCCAAACTTTCATCATATTTAAATATACAGTATATCCCTTCCTTTGAATATGTTTTTGCTGTCTCAAAGTCTCAAATTTCTACATCTATTTTGTTTTATAGTCTGCTACCACCAGTATATTAATTTGATTTTTTTTTTTGTCTTTTTGTTATAGAGTGATATCTTTACATTTGATAGCCTCCTGAAGTGCTCAGAGCCATTGATTGAGAAAGATGACTGTCAGAAGCTACTTGACTACTTTGAAGTTTCAGCTGAGATATCAAATGCCATTAT
Source organism: Apostichopus californicus (assembly GCA_020650975.1). Taxonomy (NCBI): domain Eukaryota; kingdom Metazoa; phylum Echinodermata; class Holothuroidea; order Aspidochirotida; family Stichopodidae; genus Apostichopus; species Apostichopus californicus. The sequence continues at coordinate 21,727 of JAIPMN010028582.1, forward strand.
TAATAGTGATGCACCCTTGTCTTCTGTTATCCACCATGTCAGAGAGGCAGGGAAGGTTTCTGTTGATTACATCAGCCATTTAATGACAGCATGCTCTGACAAAGGACTGAGTAAATTGGTGGCAGTATTGACTGTCTGTCGACACACTCAAGGTATGTTTATATCAGAGAGCTTAACAAGATAAATATGTTATGAATCGCAAAACATTCGAACGGATTTCCCACGCAAAGAATAGATGCAATTTGAGGAAATAAACCATTGTATTAACTAAATTAACCTATTGTTGATAGAATTAGGACCCTCCATCAATACCCTTTGATACAAATTATGTGATAAATGAGTTGGCAAGAAATTGAATAACTTCAATGGACTGTAAAGTACTTCAAAACCAGAAAGCGAATCCAGTTTCGATGTTCAGAAGTGTAATTATTCCACACAACGTACATATTTCATTCAATGTCAAGGTCTTGCATTACAGTGAAATCTTTGCATAAGTCTGTAAGTTATGTGATATACTCAAAAGTTTCATTTGGAATATTTATATTCAGACAAGATTGGTAAAAGTTTGGAATTTCCTTTCCTTTTGATTTTTTTAATTTAGTATCCTTGATATATTGGAGGATATTGAAGGGTATTGACTTTCTTCAATTGCTCAGAAGCAGGGCCACAATAAACACCAAGGAAAGTGAAAGATTTGCATGATCACCTCAAATAACATGCTAAAGCTGGGTGGAAGACTATCTTTAACCATGTTTGTATCTTATATGGTTGTTTCAGTTACAAAAAAAGTATTCAAGGATCAACTAAAGGCCTTAGAAAACAGAAGGCAGGAACTCTCACACAAACTGACCGAATCAGAAGATGAAAAACAACAGTTGATTGGAAGACTAAAGACAACAGAGGAGGAAAGACAGCAATTTAAAGATGTATTGAAGGCAACAGAGGAGGAAAGACAACAGCTTAATGGAAGACTAAAGACAACAGAGGAGGAGAGACAAAAGTTGAAAGATACATTGAAGGCAACAGAGGAGGAAAGACAACAGTTGACTGGAAGACTAAAGCCAACAGAGGAGGAAAGAAAACACCTCAGAGATGAACTGAAGACATTGAAGGATGAGAAGGAAGAATTACTTCAGCAGCAGAAAGAGGTTAGACTTCACATAGCATGTGATTATAGATAACTGATGACCAAGTTACCTGACTTGGGTCATGAGAAATTTATTCACTTTGAACAAGAATATCCTTCTGCTTGATGTAGTAGTGTAAATGGAATTTGTAATTTACCATTTGCAAAAACAACATATATCTTCAGAAATTTGTGGATATTTGACAAAGATCCTTCTAGGCGTGAAACTTTTACATCATAAGTACAAGCAACCCTTTTTAAATACGGTCGCCATGGTCGCATTGGTGACGACCATTCTCGGCTGGCAATGAGAATTTCTGGAAAAATTAATGCTAGTCGCCAGCCCTATAATACTGTGGCGATCAGTTTTTGCAACTGAAAATTTCACCAATGCTTTACAAAAATAACGAAGGTACCCGCCCGACGCGGTACTACCCGGTTCCTAATTTATTACCCAAATCCTACGGAGAGTGTGATATTTTTTTTGCAAACCGATGGTTAGGCAGATTTCCCATTGACTTAGTGTGGTGTTAGGCTACCATGTGGTCGAAGATAACAGCAATAACGAAAGTATTCCATGGATATCTCATAACTGCGTCACAATTTCAGCTAATAAACAGACGGCTAGGCTAGATTACCCCATTGACTTAGTGTGATGTTAGGCAACCATGTGGTCGAACGTAACAGCAATAATGAAAGTATTGCATGGATATCTTATAACTGCGTCACAATTTCAGCGGATAAACAGATGGTTAGACTTAGCTAGATTTCTATTGACTAAGTGTGGTGTTAGGCTATAATGTGGAAGAAATTATTATTTATTCATTCGTTTATTTCATAGAAGGAAAGGCTGACAAGGAATTTTACGAGACGTTTATGGGTTATAGACGGAATAACTAAAATATAATAATCGCAAGTGGCTTTTTACTAATCGTTTATTCCAAATGCGGTCAAATTGCGCGAATCGCGCAATCCAGCGGCTAATGCGAACCCTGGGCCTGCATATTAGATAGAAGTAGTAATAACTGTTTAAGAGCTAAATTGGATATTTATATGGTCTGATCCAATAGACGTGGAGAGCAAGCATAATCAGCGGCGGCAGTGTGATGTTAGTGGTAATGTTAATTATATGAAGTTATTAACAAGTTAATGAAAGAAACAAAAGCAAATAGAAATTATTGAGGAAGGTTTTATACCTTATCTTACACCTACGTATTTGAACATGAAAACATAAAGTAAGATATTTTTCACCGTACCCATTTTGTCAGAAAATAATATACATTAGCCTATGTCATTATTTTCAAATCAAAATGTACTACTAGCCACTGTCATCAGTACTAACTACTAGCTTCAAAGTTCAACGTTAGTGTAGTCAGTACTGACAGTATAGTGCTACTCGATGTTGAGCCTAAGCCTAGTGTTTTTTGTACTAATATTTAGCATATCAAAGTGGCGATCACATTTTCATTCTGGGCGACCAGAATTTGGGAAAAATAAAGATATAGTCGCCACAGGATTTTCCTCCTGGCGACCTCATTCACTGGGGAATGAAAAAGGGTTGAGTACAAGATCCCTATTGTATTTACTCTTTAAGTGCTACACCTAGCTACAGTACATGTCATTCTTTTTTCACACAGGTAAAAATATTTAATCCCCTTTTTCTCAGGAACAAATCTTTGAGAGAATTTGCAATGCATCTTGGAATGCTTTGTTGATATGGAAGTTCTCTGCGAAACTAAAGTTACACCTCATTGTTCTAACTATTTAGTTACAAGGGCAGATTAAGTTAACTAGCAAAATTAAACAGGAATTCTTCATGTGAGATGGCACAATATGTAGTAGGTTAAAGCATGTTATAGGACTTATTGACCATCAAACATAAAATTAATCAAACTAATTGATACAAATGAACGTCTGTCCTTCAATGTGATAGACCTACATTCCTTCTTCTAGAAAAGTAGTTCCACTATTCATGGCGGTTCCTTTTGAAGGCAATTAGGTCACAGATCTCAGCACTAATTTATTGTCAACATGTGATTTCTTTGAGCAAGGTAGTAATTTTGCAATAGTCACACCCTCATGTAAAGATCAAAAGCTTCTCAGTTCAGCCTGCCTGAAATAAATGTGAAGGAATATCAACTTGGAGATTATCTTCCCTTCATATTTGGGCTACTTCAACACTAGTATAAATTGTATATGTGGCAAGTAACCACTGGGAGGTGCATCCTTCTTGTCTCATTCACTGTGTTGTTTACATGACAGGAGCTGGAAGATGCTAAATCAAGTCTGAGAGCTACAAAAGATGAACTTGTGAAGTCTCAACTGGAATATGTCAAAGAATCCATGGCTTTACAAGAGGTCCTGAAGCAGACTATGGCAGCCTTGAATCAGCAAGAATTGGTAAGTATGATTAAGTATAGTGTATCTGTAGCCAGTAAACCACCAGTAGCAAATGAATTGTGTTTACAAAGTTAGCAAAATATTGTGACTAGAGCATTAATGTGTAGAATTTATGATAAAATATTCCACTGTTGAAGGTATTACAATGTGACAACATATCTTGAGCTTTACAGACATAGTTCAATGAGTTAATCGAAAATGATGTAAATTAATGTAGGACGGTAAATTTGACTACAATTAGTGTGAAGTGAGTAATGAGTACATTAACCTAGATGCTAAAATCAGTTCCCTTTTATCAGCTAAAGACTCAATTGGTGTAACTTGACAGGTGACAGAAAGGAAAACAG
>JAIPMN010028585.1:338-10742 GCA_020650975.1 Apostichopus californicus
CGCTCAACAATGATAAACATGCTGTTTGAAATGGTTACAGTATGCATGCCTTTTTACACTACAAGGCACCATCATAGATTGTAGACGGCCTACAAACGTGTATTGAAGCCATTTTAATAGTTTTTCATGGTACATTTTGCTACTTACAATGGGTAACTTTCTGCTGTCATATTATATTGATTTCATTTTGCAAATTAATATCTTAGTTCTCTCAGATGTCTTCTGTGATACATTGTGACTCACATGTGCATACTTTAAGTTTTAATGAATTACAATTTATCATTTCATAATCTCTAAAAGGATGCATATATTTATCCCAACCACTTAATTTTCATCGTCATTTGCTTGGAAGGTACAAGGACTCGTGCTGCACCTTAGTCTTCTTAATTAGCAATTCCAATCAGTTAGGCCCATATAGACCTACCGGACAAACACTAACAGCAAGAGCAGGCTGTCATCTCTGTCCCAACATAGCTGGTAATCACCACTACTCGTGTTGAACTACTTTCATAACTTAGCAATTGGATAAAGCATAGACCTAGTAACTACTGTAGTTTTAATACAACCATAACTTTATAGTTGCACTAGTATTACTTGTAGCTAGACATAGGCTAGGCAAGCTAAATAGGTATCACACCACAATCAGAGAAGCGCACGTCCGCCTGAGTGGTTAACCCAGGGAGTTGTTATGGAACAACTCCATAGCTCTAAATTGACCTGTACTGTATTTTTTTTTGGCATTTTCTGAGTCATCACCATTCTATTTGATGCTTGGATGTTGAAGAAGATGTAATAAAGTACTGATGGCCTAAAAAATCAGGAGTATTGAAAATGATTGAGGTATTTTAGAAAATCTTGGTAGAACCAGAATATTCCGCAGCGACATCTGGCAGATGTGTTGGGGGCACTATGATAAGCTTTGAGCTCTTCTAGCTCAAAATCTAAATCTAAACGGTCATGGTGGCAAAAGTTGAATGTGTTGTAATAGTCCAAGCCAACAGCTATCAAATGACATGACATGTCAGTTGAAAACTTCTATCTATGCTCTATCGGCCTCGGAAGGTGGAGAGTTCAGTGTGTAAGTCAACGGGAGCAATTACTTGTGGTGTGATACCTATAGGGTAACACCCGTTGTGTCACTGCCAGTGAAATACCAAAGTGTTGTTAACCCTGTAACTTGCAGTTGATTTTTATGATATATTTATTTTCAAATGAATTCAATGATCTGTAAGATCGGGAGAAATTTTGGTTCTTATAAGAAGAAGTTCATTCAAAAAATGTGTTACGTTATGTTTTCCATTGACCTAGTTGTGAGTGTGTACTGAGGGTTTGTTTCTCAAAAAGAAAGTTTGCATACGTCAGACCCAAGCAATTTGAAGATTTTGCGTCGTAACAATGCTAGTTTGGCATAATGTGGTCTTTATTTTGAATTAAAAAGGTTAGCCTTGTGACTTATTCAGCAGAATTAGAATAGCATCAGTTTCGTTTGATTGCAAAAACTATAGGATTGTATGTTTGCATTTGTTTTTTGTTAACGATTGTGAACTTTCCTCCATAGTTGAGAATGGGAGAAGTATCTTACTATGACGGTAGCAGATTGCAAACAATAGAATATAATTCATCATTGCATACGCATTACTATTCTTTTGATTCCTTGCCAAAGCAAGAGAAATGAAACAGCTATAACTGCAGTGGCAAAGTCATTGATTAACCAGTAGTTCTGCGATAGTGGCCTAAGGATACTAACATTTATTTGGTGAAAAAACCTTAAAAACCTGATTTGTAACTTGGTAAAGTCACCAATTAATGATGTTAACAGATTATTTCTTCTAGTGTAGGAATTTTGTGTGTTTTTGTACAGGAATAGATGGACTGAACACATACAAGGTTTCACCAGCGATAGGAAGGTATGCGGACCTGAAGGGAATTCATACGAACATATTATTTATTGTTTCTTTAAAAATGTTTTGTCGTCTCAACGTAATCAAAAAATATCGTACGCTGGGCTTGGCGTGACGTCACTGATTTCTTTTTTCTGAACTTCGATAATTAAGAGCTGATTTTGCAAGATTAATAGATAAGTGAACAATGTGTTCTCATGTGTGCTATGTTGGGTACTTACGTATAGTCAATGTCGTGCGACGACTACATTACATGCAATAGGCCTATTCGTGCAGTGCTCATGTTGGTTTTAGAGAGCCACACAATCCGGTCAATCGACTAAGCCTAGAATGAATTCATACTTATGAAAGGGCATACAAATATGCGTTTAATTTCAACTAATTATGTCTTTTCGGGCAATCATTCGTGTGTCAGCACTCTCTTGTAATCAATTGTTCAATTTTGACAAGCAAATGACATACAAATGTCCTTATGTGAAATGCAAACTAAGTTGAGTTCACATTTGTATAACTATGTATATACCGGTCTGTTGTATGTGTAACGAGCGAAACCGTAATGGTTTCAGATTCACCAGAGTAAATCAAATTAGTATTTAAGTATCTAAATTTTATAATACTTTGCAAACACCATGGAAGACAAGTAATTAAATCATCCTCTATACCTGAGTCTGAACCACCCTGCTCAACTGCAGTCGTTAACTTATCTACTTCTACTCTTACCAGTGCAACTAGGATTGGATTGGATAGGAACCAATAAGCTTACAGCTAACAATACAGATCATCAACAAAGGGAATGGTCTCATTGGGAAGTGTTAGAAATTGATCTAACAAAAAGTCCTCAAGTTTGGATTTGAAGGACACTATGTTGGTGCAGTATTTGAGAGATGGTGGTAGAGAATTCCAAATGTTGACGCCTTGATATTTCAAGTGGTACTGACTTACAGTGAAGCGAAACAATGGGGGTCTAAGTTGAGCAGCACTTATTGTATTATATATAGTTGTGAATGAAAGAGTTTCTTTTAAAGAAGTTAACAAAGGTAAGGGCAGCAAGTTACTACGAAACTGTTAATATAAAAACGACGTTAAAATTTTAAATTTTGAAAATTTTACTTTGTTTAAATAAGGGACCGGTGTGAGCATAACTTGACGAATTAGTTAAGAATCTAACAACCCTTTTTTGCAAAAGACATAATTTAAGGAAGCTTACTTTTAAAAGTATTGCCCAAAATTAAACAACATTATCTGAGGTAAGATATATTATTAGCATATAATACAATTTACATAGAATATGAACAGGCAAAAAGTATTTTAATCTAGTGATAATACCAACATCCTTTGCAACTTTATACGTAATTAAAGCAATTTGTGTGTTCCATGACAAGCAATCAACAATAGTTGCACCCAGAAATTTGGCATTGTTTGAAAAAAAGACATTGGCATACCATTTATGGAAATTTGTAGATGAGGTATCAATATGCTTTTGTTTAAGACTACGAATTAGGTCTATAATTAGGTCTAAACGCAAGATTATGCTAACAAATACTAATTATAAATTATAATTTGTATGTGAGGTCGAAAAAGAGGTAAACACCCGGAGGTGTGGTCTTAATCTTCCCTTAATTAATTAAAAAAAAAACGCGACAGAACCATTTCCCGCGACCTCACCCCTTTGCGCACGCCATTGTTCCGTATATTAAATCTGACACGCGACTCCAGTGGAGAAGTGGGGTTGCCCCCCCCCCGCCCCTACCCAAAAAGAAAGCAGCGAAAACAACAACAACAATAATAATAATGAAACGAATTTTGTTTTTCAAAATAGGTCAACCTAGAAATTCAATTAATGTATAATAAGGTTTAACATCAAAAGGCATTTTACTGTCGCCGGAAGTCTTACCGAACACTCCTCAATACATCTACATATTAATTAAGAGAAGCAAATCCTTCCAGTAAAGGCGTTTGACAAGTTTTAGTTCAACATTTTTTAGCACAACACTGAGGAATTTCAAATATCATTACAAAGCTTTGGCCAACTTTATGACCATTGGGTGAACATATCAAGAACCTTCCGGTTATTTTCACACACAGAAAATGTAATTTTTTCCTTCAGTCCGTTGTGACAAATCTGCATTTTCTGAAAGGAGAGGGCTTGTTTCTCCTACTTGACCTATTGCAGGTCACCTCTCGTCCCCGTGGAACAGCTCTAAGAGACCGTGGGTTTATTCGAATTGCTATGGTGCATCTGCATACCAAATATTAAGTCCATCAAACTTACGGTTTTTGAGCAAGTTTTCAGACAACAAAATGGCAAAAACGTATGTTTGCACCAAAAAGAGGAACTTATTATTTATGAAAAAGGACACTTTAAAGGTTGTTCACAAACGTGATGGCACGCCTTCGCTCTTCCGCCCCGGCGTTTTAAACCATATAATACATGGCATCCTTCTTATTTGTGTATGAGTGTGTGCGTGTGTGTGCGTTTGTTTTGCTATCTGACCGAGGACTTGAACAAAAGAATTTCAGGTCCTCGGTTGTGATTTCTAAAGAATCACTACGTCCTCGGAAGAATTCTATTGTATGGGGTATTGTTAAGGTTAGGGTACGTGGATTTGAACAATGGAAAATACAATGGGGTCCTCGGTCTGAATGTAATACAAACATATGTGTGTGTGCGTGTGTGTGTGTATGTGACGCCCTTGGCTCGTAAACATGATAACTCAACAGTGGCAGTTGGATTGAAGTCATACTTGGTACATAGATGCGCCATACTGAGTAGATGAACCCTATTGATTTTGGTGCTCATCTCATGGATAAAAATGAGTTCAAGGGGTCAAACGTAAAAATCTTCAAATGCTAATAATTCCGCAACAAAAAGTCAGAATGTATTTATACTTGGTATTAATATGTTGGTAGATAGCGGATACATGGTGATATATGTTCAAGTTGATTTTATGCACATTTATTAGAGGGTGATGGGGCCTAGGTTGAATGTCACTAAAATAGCTTGTAAACATGGTAACTGAATAACAACAAGTTGGATTGAAGTCATACTTGGTACATAGATGCGCCATTGTGAGTAGATGAACCCTATTGATTTTATTTTATGAATAATAATGAGGTCACTGGGTCAAATGTAAACATTTTCAGAATTGAATCATACTTTGTGTGAAGGTGTTGTTAGATAACGGGAACATGATAATGTTTGTTCAATGCGATATTATTATTATTTTTTTCCATCTCTTTTATTCAAATATCTCTATATATCTGAACATATAAAAAGCAAGAATAACGAATGGAATACAATCATTTACCTATAACATTCTCTGTATCGCCGGAGCTTACGTTCATCGTTTTTCTTCAGAATTGAATATTCATGTTCTAATAGAGAAATAAAGTCACCCAAAAACGTTAAAACATCTGGCAGTTTTTCTTTTTGTTTACAAATTAAAATAAAATATTTTGCATGTAGCAAAAAAAGTTCACCGGATGTCTTATGTCTTTGATGTAACCAAATTTGACCTTATCTACGGTGATTTTACTAATATCTTTTAAACAAATTTTGGAAGCGATATACCAAAACGTTTGGACAAATGGGCACAAACAAAATAGATGTTCAAGAGTCTCATCATCATGTTGACAAAAGGTACAAAGAGGCGAATTTCTTCGACCAATCCTGAACAAGAACGTATTCGTGCCAATAATTCTATGAATGAAACGAAACTGAAAATATTGTAATTTTACATCTCTCACAGCAGCATAAGGAAGATTAAAAATAGCATTCCAGTTATATTCGTAAAGGTTTAAACTCTGCCATTTAGAAATTGACCTCGGTTGTGAAGCTATCTGATTAATGAAATATTGATAAGTAATTGTGACATTTGCACATTTATTATGGGGCAGGGCTTGATTTGATGTTTTCTAAAAATAGCTTGTAAACATGACAAGTTAACATATTTAGTAGGTAGGTCTACAGTCAGTGAAAGAACCTTGCTGATCAATTTAATCAACAATGACGTAAGCTTGGGACTATAATCTCAATTAGCAAGGAATCACAATAAGCCCACTGGCTTTCTGGTTTAATATACTGATAAATACGACTCTGTAATTATATAGATAATGTACTATATCACACATCCTGTACAAATTAACAAATATTGGAAGTTTGTTTTATAAAACATTTACTGTACCTTCAAATTTCACTTTGCAACTACTTTATGTGATGAAGACACTGAGTAGTATGGAATGCACACTTCAGACCCCTCCATTCCTATTGTTCTCGAGGTGTGAAGTTCTTTTGTCTTCAAGGGGAATCCCTGGGAATCCCTTTATGGTTTGGGCAGGGAACTTTTTGTTTCATGTTAGCGTTCCTGTAAGGAAATCTGGACATCTTCCTGAGAGCGGCGTCAGAATCACTCACTTTGTCGAAACGTGCGGAATTACCTCTGATCTAACATACGAATACCTTTTGTTTTATGTTCGACTCTGATACAGATTGCCATTAGGGTATTTGCCTTCTTATATAGATTGCCATTAGGCTGTCTTGGTAACTTCGGAATGACCTTAAAGGTAACCAGGTGTGGATAATCCACCCTGCCGAGCCGTCTTTTGTTTGGTTGTAGACTATTGTCAATACATGTCTGTCTGATAATACAAGTTGGGGAGGCTGTTATTGATTTTTTTTCCTTCTCACTTTAGTGGAATACATAGCATAGTCCGAACGACAAGAATGAAGGATAGAACACAGAGGATAAGTTTGGAGAAAGTTGATTCAGAAGTACATGTTTCCAAACGGTGTATTCATTAATGACATGTGCATAAATAGTAAATACAAGAATATTATACAGATATCACAACAGTTTTACACGTCTAAGAGTGTAGTAGAAACCCCATCCTTCGCTTCTTTCCGTTTAATGTATAAATACGACAGCGCGGTCTTTTCCTGAACATAGGTCTGCATTTGACCACTCTTCATTTTCAAACCTCATCATTACACACAGAAACGTCAACGTGTTTTTCTTTGTCAGTGACTGTTTTACCATAGGCAGAGTTTCCAATCAGTTTCATGGTATCAGCTAGAATACTTTTAGTGGGATCTTCATCACCTTCGCGCCTAGCGTCACTGACCTCATCCCCAAACTGACGGAATACGGCCTTTGATATGATTTGGCATAATTGATAAATTTTGGTTACCACGAGACCATGTTAAATGTACCATTTTAAAAATGGTGTCGCGATCAATATTTTGCGTCCGAATAGGCTACCAATCAATGTCCTCTGGGGTTGTTGGAGAAGACCTTTCGACGCGCATACTCAGCCATGTGTTCTCCAATATCTTTCAAGGCAACTTCACTATTCTTTAATATTGGGGGCATTTCCGCGAACATCTCTCTCAGAGATGGTGGTACTTCAATATCACATTCCACAAACCGAAAATCTCTCCACGCTTCACACGAGATAAAATATCGGCCGACGACATTTTCCATAGTTTTTGTGTGATAAGGAAATAGATCCTTCAAGAACAATTTTATTTCTGGGTTTTGTTTTTGATCTGCTTTCCACTCACATTCCCACTTTTAACATATTCGAAACCCAAAGTTTTTAAATACTTGGTATTGCCAAGCGTTTCTTGATATAATTCAGATAAAGGTACACCCTTGACTTCGTTGTGTGTTCTTCCTTTATTTAAATGACACGGGTGACCGTGCCATTAACACCCCTGAAACTGAACAATGATTGTTTCCCCTGTGTCACTGCTAAACCCGTCCACGGGAAGCTGTCGTTTCCCCACTCGACCTTCCTTACCGTTAAACCTATGTTTTATATGACAACCCCGTTGCTGACTCACCCACTCCAACCAACCCGCTGCAGCTTTATGAAAACTATGAGTGAATTCACGCCTGAAACCTGCTTCTTCTTTGCTCCGCAGTATGATTCCTGTGGGCATATCTTGCATGATAGCCCAAAGATAGAGCGCGTTAGCGTCAAATCCTAATACCTTTTGACACATATTATCATTTCTAATACGGGATCGATCCTTTTCGTGGTAGCGGTGGAAAATAATGGAGGGGCTGCCAACGATATTGTTTTTCAAGAGATAGTACACATCTTTATGAGATTCTGGAAACAGACAGAAGTATTCATTTCGAATATCTTTGAATAAGTATTTCAGCGTAAGTCCCGGAACAGATATCCCCTGTTTAAACATGTCAATTTCTCTTTCTTAATAAAAACAAAACATTTTTTGCAGCGCTTCCAGAAAAGGGACGACATCTTCATTATTATACCACATTAAGAAATCACGGAATGATGTCATCTTATGATCCTGCCACACTTGTCGACAATGTTGATACTCAGCATTGGAAATATTAACCTCCTTTAATTTATTATAAAAAAAAATGTCGTGAGGTGGATAACAGGTCGCTGATAATTTCTCAAGACCATCCATCCAATCGTACGGGACAAACCCCGTTTTCTTCTTGACATTGGTAGGCTTCTAGAAATTGTTTGTAGCTACACCCAGGGGCCAAGTAGTTTTTGATAGCCAGGAATTTGAACCACTTTGAAGAAATAGACATATAATCACCATTGCGTTTGATGATCTGACGGACGGCTGGACGTCCCGTCGTATTCACTCTCATCCTCATTTTGCAGAAGTTTTTCAAGACTTTGATACATAAGAAATTTCATGACATTTATGTCGTATATGCTTGAATTGAAACCAACGACAGGAATTTGTCTGCAGTAATTCAGAAGACCACCCAACGTCGGTTTTAGTACATTTCGTAAGAACCGAGTGTCATCCTCGTGTTAATTCGGGTTATTATTGGCAGTGGTTTCCTCCGATCGAATCCGTTCTCTAAGTGTAGAAATGGCCCCAGAAATAGAAAACGAACTGATCATGTTTTAAATGCAGTCTGACTGATTTCGTGACAATAAGTCACGAATTCGTCAACAAGTGAGGCGAGATCACCGTTAGAAATAAAGCATTGGGGGTTTCATACTCCTCAACATTTGAACAAACGCTCACGCTCAGTAATTTATGTTGGCCAACATAGTTTAATTTGGACGATGCAAAATGTGAGGCGCTGCTTTTATCTAGGTACGTTTCTATATCATATGTTATTCTATAGGGATAGTAGCGCTGTTGCATGGGGATCTCTATGCCAACTTTATCTAATTTTTCAAATATAGAATCGGACAACGCAAATACACCACCGGGAAAGTGATGTGTAACATGGTCTTTACAACGGGGTATGTGTTTGGATAAATTACGATAAGTAGAAAAAAGGCGTCGGCAGCGGGTACAACTAAACGTTTTGGCATAGTGTGCTATATCGGTGATATATGAAAAATGACCTTCAAAATAATCCAGATACATGGTGGTTTGATAGCGGCAGGGAGATCGGCGCAGCAATTCAGTTACCGTTTAACGATTAAGTAAGAGACGCTCTTCACTGCTGTCACGTTTCAACTCGTACACAAATATGTTGCATTCAAATAATTTCTCAAGCTCACCCAATTCTAGAAATGTAACACCATTCAAATTCCTTTACACTTTTAGCCTGTCGTTCTACGGTAATTCGATATCGATTATACACATCTATTGACGTTTGCTTTGGACTATACCCCACAGACTTAAAATGGTGAGACAAACATCTGAAGAAACATGAATTATCTGTGCAGCGTGAATTCGTCCTATTGTTCACAGCCATTGATCAAATGAACCTATGCTGTAACATTTCACTGGCGAGATTGAGAGGTGGGGCTCCGACCTACGGATAGGGACCTAACTTATTAACATAAACCGTTCTATTAGTAATTAGTTCTAAAAACCAAACTCTGGTCTTTGATTCAGTAGGTGTTGTTCATTATCTTGCTGTTCAAATAGAGACCTAAACCGATCAATATCACTGCGTTGTCCGACAACAATAGGTCGGTCAAACACCCTGTGATTATTGAAAGAACTGTGAAAATATTTACGTTCACCATTCACCTTATTGCGGAGAATGAAACCAAATGATGCATTGAGTTTGAATTGGGCAATTTGATCGTAATAAACAGATTCTATTAAATGGTGAATATGAGAAGATGTAGTTGATAGTTGAGTACTCAGCCTAAAGTTATATACATCTTGAACCCGGTTGTTTCTTCGATGGTGAGTTCTGATAGCCCCCCCCCCCCCAATAACTTCTGTACAATTGCAGTGGTAAATCGTCTCTTAATTCGTCGAGAATAACAGTTGGTATATGTATGGGGTCTTCGCTAAGGACCTAAGGTCAAAAGTTGGTAATGCCCGATTCAAGTCTTCTCTTTGCGACGATGTCGCGGACGGATTAACCGTCTAATCTACATCAAAAATTATAAACGATAAGTCGGTCATCGCTAATACATATTTAAATATATATATATATATATATATAATTACAAATGCGGGCATATGTTTACATTCGTGGATGGTAGCTGAGGCCTATGTTTACCTTGGGCATTTGTTTACCAACTTCTTGGT
>JAIPMN010028588.1:0-12853 GCA_020650975.1 Apostichopus californicus
TAGCAGCTTCATTCGCCTATATGTCCGGGGACATTTTGGGACATCGTTCCTATAGGCCAGTGGTGGGCAACCTACGGATCGCGGGCCACATGCGGCCCGCCAGTGATTTTTTACATCATCACAAAAAACGAACTAGCTGCTTAGAATTTATCTGCACTTATGATGCTGTCAGTATTATCACCATTAATTATCAACTGGACTGTATTGACATTATGTTTTTGTGAATACAGATTAGTACACACACCTATTGCTTGAACGTCCTCGTGAAGCAAAGGTTTGAAATCAACAGCATGTCGTTGGTTAGGTGCGGCCCTGTCAATCTTTCACTCCTAAAATCTGGCCCATTCATTCAAAAAGGTTGCCCACCCCTGCTATAGGCCTATATCTGAGGCCCTGGGTCATTCCTTGACCGACTTGGTGCAATATAATGTGCCCATTTCGAAGTAAATTTATTCACAGATTGTTAGTTGTCATGGGCTCGAACAAATGAGGGGTATTCTATCCTGAAACATAGGGCAAAATGGGGCTGGGGTTCCAGTTCGCTGCATCATTTGTCAACTTGCACTGGGTTCTAATGTTCATGTCAACTGGAAATAATCCACCAAAAATTAAGGCCGCATGAACTTTATTGCAGATTTCCTGATTGACGAATTTGTAATTTTCTCCCGAAATGACGCAACTAGATGGCTGCTATCCAGCCTGGCAAGTGCCATCTCCAGCGATCTGGCAGGTATTGAAATCTGAAATTTTCTTGGAACGCTGCGCGCCAACCGATGGTGGCGCTCCGCTTAGATAGTACTTACGCCAGAATACTCGAATCGATTACGTCCCCCCACGTTTCAAATCGGATTGACGCCCCTGGGTATAGGGCCTGCATGATGTGGGCGAGTTGTTGATTTCCCGTTATCAATGTTATTGGCAAAGTTACATCGAGGACGGACGGACGGAAGTTATTTGTTGGGAAGCGGGTGGGGTGGGGGCGGGGAATTGCAACGAATCGATAGTGCAAGGGCTGTGACAGTACTTAATAGCTCCACGCAAGAACTTCAGAAACATCGTACATATACTGCTGACATAAGTATCAAAATAAAGTGGGTCTGAACAATATAGAAAGTAAAAAGCACTGTCTTCTTATGATTGTAATGTGGATGGAAGATATAGAACTACTCCAATTGTGTTCGCCGTCCCATTGGCCATGACACCCTGGTCCACCCGTCAGTACTCCAACCACCTCACAAACCGCCCAACTGTCAGGTTTCCGACCAAACTAAAAGATAAAGGACGATGACTAGAACACGAAAAAATTATCTTATCGGCTCACTGCCCCTTGATTCTTTCAGACCGAACAGATAAACATCATTAATTCACCTTACACGATTTTTAAACACTTTCTGAATGTGTACTTCTAATCAGGGACGTTGCTAGAGGGATGGCGGGGTGGGTGGGGGGTGTCAGACCACCCCAGTCTTGGAAAAACTGACGATAGTTGGAAAATTTGAGTGCGACAATCGGAATTTCTTACTGTCGCACTCTAATTTTTCCGACTGTCGCACTCTAATTGTCATATATTCTTGTAATTTGTGAGTGACCTTAAATTTTCGGTCAAGATTTAATCAGTCATATTTACCACGTTTTCCTTGTCACTTTGAGAAATTGAATCCTTCGAACCTTATACTCCACCATACAACACTTCGTATGATTTTGAATACTCTAAGAAAATGCCTAATAGAACTTCTGTACAACGTTCGCCAGTTTCAATTCGGTTAATGTATGTATTAATTTTGCTATTGGGTGGGTTGACCCTGTTCGCTAGCTTCAAGTAAGTTCAGGATATACATTGTCTATATGATATACGATTAAAACACTCACTAATCTAAGCTTAGAAGTGCACTCAACATAAGAAAAAGTTTGCCCCATAAGTTGACATTTTTCAGTAAATTGTTTACATAACAAGATAAAATCTTATCAAACATCTGAAAAATGTTGGATTGCTCAGTTGCTTTTACTGAGCAATTGAACAATTTTCTGAAAAATGTTTAGTAGACAACTTATCCTATCTTGTCAATTGGACATTTTGCAGCAAAATGTCCAATTGTTCACTTCATTCCAACTGAGCAATTGATTATTTTCTGCAAAATGTTTAATTGACAACTTATCGTATCTCGTCAACTCAACATTTTTCTGCAAAATGTTTAATTGTTCACTTCATTCCAAATGCTCAGTTGGAATGAAGTGAACAATTGATTTTTTCATGTGAGTGATAAATAGGATCCCCCCCCCCCCCCAAAGGAACTAATATTAAGCGCGCTAGGAAAAAGCACTGTATTTTTGGTAATTCACTATGTCGTCGAATATAGTTTGTTGAAAAAAAAAAGTTTTCCCCTTTGTTACATTAATATAGCTTTTGTAGTCAGTAGTCTATGTAGCCTTCAAGCAGCTAACTATACTCAGTTGCTTGCTTGCTTAACCAGAGTGATTAATAAGTTTGTGGAGTGAGGGCCAGTGGTATAAATGTATCGAAAAAAGTTCGGAACAAAAGTGCAGTTGCTTTTAGCTTGGGAAACACTTCGGCGTCAAGATGGCGGGAAAATGTACCATCATGTTCAATGTGTTGTGTCGTTCCTATGGTGCAGTGAACTTGGGCAAGTTCGAATATCGATGACCAACTTATGTTCCGTGACCAATTGCAATAGGAATTATGTGTATTAAAACTTAGGTATTTCCACGTGTTATATATATAGAAGTTTTACTTAAGCGGAGCGAAATTCGGGGCGGCTCGTTGATTTTGAGGAAGCACTTTTCTAAGCATCAATATTTGTGAAAAAAAGGTTTTTCTTCAGAAAATGTTTTTGACTAGTAATTGGAATCTCAATGTATTAAGACGTACTGGGTATACACCTTATCATTGAATTTTAGGGGAAGTCAGATCTTCAAGTGCAAAATATTGTTTTTTTCATTTAAGGTTATCGTGGTTTTCTTGCGAGGTGTATACTGCGTAACTTTCGATGTGGGCTAAGAGGTAGGATCGGCCAAGGCCTACCTAGTTCTCATGAATTGTTACCTACCTTCAATGTAATGCCTAACGGGAGGAACTCGTATAAATAGTAACAGACTGGGCACATTGTCGTAATTAATATAGTTTCCTTGCTAAAGTTTTGCACTGATTGTATCGATCGTTTGTACTCCTAGTAGCGCTGTTTTCTTGGTTACTCTTATTCTTACCGGCTTAAGTATGTGCTAGCTCTGTGGTTGAATATTTTGGAAAGTCATTAATTGGGCTTTGTGCGATACTGATTTTACCGACGCTTTACTTCATCACATTTTATTCTAACCCATAGAAGCTCTGCTTTTTAAATCGGCTGCGAATACCCTACGTTTACAGATTACACGATATTTTACGTCTTTACGCGCGTATAATCCCTATTCAGGGGCACTAGAGCGAAGCCCTAAGCCGCGTAGACACGGCGTAGACGCCGCGCAGACACCGCGTAGAAAATTGAGTACAGAAACGTATAACAAAGTATAATCGCGTATAATCGCGTAGATGAACGTAGAGTGGGGGAGAGTGAATCCTTATAATAAAGTGTTCTCTGTGTTCCCTAGGTTAATACCTCCAACGAACAGTCTTTATTTTCATTCAAATAATAGCATTTGGAGTATCTAATTAAAGTAATTTTGCTCTTATTTCAACTATAAAGGGACTTCATTTTCAGAGTTAACACAAATATTTAAACTTAGTTAACTGATCAGTCGATGGATTTACATTCTGTGAATTCAGTTTCAGGTATGTATTTTAAAAGAGAGAGATTTTTTTTAGGGAAACTGCTCCTTCCCATTTTCATGGATTTCTTAATCAGGCATCGGAATTTGGGCTGTTGCCTGTGCATGCCGTTTACCAGTAGAAGATAAGCCAATGCGTGTTATTTCTGCTAGTAGACATCAATATCAAAATCACAGGGTGAGTCTCTTAACAAATGTCTTTCAATGTCGGTACTATCTCCGTAACACAAGCCTCATAAGCCTGCTGTTATAGGATTGCTCTCAATAGCCTGTGCAGTAACTGCTGGTTGTTGTCATTCAGGAATATGCCATTGGGAACTTGATTTTAGACACTCGAGTTTAAAGGACTTGTATGGTTTGGCAAGTGACTACAGTTGTAAAATTATATTCCTGTTAATCATAAATTAGATGAAAATTTGAAGGTTATCTCTGCCTATAAATGTAGCAAAATCAAAATTATATTTTGCCCTTCCTTACCCAACCTTTGCAACCTCATGAGAAATAAAGTGACACATATTGTTTCAAAATAAATTATCTGAATGATTAATATTGCTAATATGAAACCGGACCTTTAATATTCCTTAAACTTGCTTCTTCTGGAATGATATCTGGCTTGATCGAAGACGGCAGTTTACAGTTGCGGAGCCTTCAAAGGAAATAAAATATTCAAGTTAATAAATACATTTCACATGTAATAAACTCAAAAATATATTGTGCCAACACGTTAATAAATGAGCTGGGTATAAATGCATTTATTTTCATCAGGTTCATTAGGTTAGTTGTGAAGAGAGGTGTTTGGAAGGTGAAGATGCATCGGCCCACTTTTGGTGATGAGTTAAAGACAAAAACATGTGATAGTACACAGAAGGTAATAACTCGCGTAAACTTACATAATATTATGATAATACCTACAAACCGTCCTTATGCACCATTCAAGGAATATTAAATAGAAACAAACATTGCTGTAAAGTACAGTTTCATACGCGACCCTGACCATTTTACTATAATTAAACACAGGTATCTAGACCAAATACTTAATAACCCTCTTTGAAACCATGGACACTCCTCTAAAATGAATTTAACTAAAACAACGCACCCCTCCCCCCATCTTCCATCAACGAGAAAATCGTCCACAATAATGTCCTAGTTTGTGTTTTTGATATTTAATAAATTTTGGCATGACAATAGGATACAATACATTTTTTTATATTTTTTTATTTGCTCATTTTTATTGTATTTGTTTGTGGTTTTACTTTGACTTTGGTTTTTGCTTCTAAGGTCAAACTTTATCCAACTTGATATAATGAAAAGTCTCCATCACAGACAGATCCACTCTACCCTCACGCATGGAAAAATAAGTAACAACTTGATGTAAACTGCACAATAACTATTGTAAAATGCTGAGCAGCAAATTCAAATTTTAAGGTATTTCCAAATTTACAAATCCTTTAAAGTAGCGTAACAATATCAATAACTCGTTTTGAAATATGACTTTGATAAACTCAACTGGAGTAGAATATGACTGCACGATGTCCTGCTCCTATTCCTCTAATATATGTACCTCTATCGTTAACCCTCTCACTTACCCGACCCCTCCCACAGCCTAAGAAAAGCATGTAAGGTGATATACCCCTTACCATAGTTCCTTGAATCTTGGTGACTTGATTCCATAGTTTATTAATCCGATCACTTCTTCCTCTGTTAATTCTTGTTTCTGTTTTCCTGCATTGATGGATATCTTCTCTACTGATGATAGGCTTGATAAACAAAGACCGGACTCAAGTCTGATATCTTTACCGTCAAACCCACTGAAGGACCAAATTAGTTTTAGATGAGATATTTGTATCTGAAGAATAAGAAAGAAAGAACACAGTTATACTATATTTCCTTAATAATAGACACATACATAGTAAGTCTATAGCAAGGATCAAACATGTATCAAACAAATGACCAAATAATCAACGAACAGCTATAAATTTTAATAAACAAGAAATATACACATAAATGTTTTGTATAACATAAATCTTCTAAGTTTTTACAGAATAAAATTTCACATTTTACTGATAACATTAAAACACAAAATTGACAGTTATGTTTTCGTATACGAACGTTTCATTTAATTTAATTCAGAAACTTATAAAACGCTTAACACTGTATCCACGCTTGATATGAACTGTATTGTGAACAAACAAAAATGTTATCATAATGTTTTATATCAATTTACGGAATAATATGAAGCACATTTATGTTTGAAATCATTTGTATCCAGATTAAATGATGAAGAACCCGCTCAAATGTTGTTCGTTCTACAGTTGTTATAGTTGATCCAGTCAGTACATGAATGTATTACTACAGACAAACCAGCCGAGGCCAGACAACGTTCCTGTCGTGAAGAGCCCGCTACAATCGAAGTCTCTTCCCAGTAGCTGCAGTTCATCATTTATAATTAAACTGAAATGTCTGATTGCAACGATGTTAACTATTACCTTCGATTTGTCAGCAATGTTATAACATTCACAATATACAATTGTAAGCATCATATGTGTTGTGTGATTATATGTTTTAATTTATTAATCTGAGAAACCCCAAACGAATGACAATAACAAATATATGTTTACAATCCTTTTAAGGTTGGCTCGGAAATAAATAATTTAGCCATCTCCCCTGGTCATTCTTTCAGTGAATAATTTATTTCCCCTTTTTGCCTAATATTACATTAATATATTACAACGGCCAATCAAGCCGATGTCGGACACTTTTCTGCCGTGAGATGCCCGCGACAATGGACTTCCGTTCCCGGGAGACACAGAGGCAGTTCCATACATACCATAATGTATATTCTACATTGAACACTAGCTAGAGAGATGTGACCAATGACCTAATTATTTGTAATTACTATGATACTATTCACAAGATAATTAGATTAGTCTAGTACTTCGAAACAAATACTCAGTCAGAGAGATACTGTTTAGAAATCCCCTCCCATCAGATTGGCTAATCGAATGACTCTAATTAGGCGACCAGATTAGAAAGTTTGATTAGAATAATTAACTAACTATGAATAACTAAAAGAATGTTTAAGCAAAGAGTGACGATTTCAGCAAATTGTAAAACCACTTCTAAATCACTTTGAACAATGCCTAGAATGATTTTAGGTTTGCCTATTTTAATTATTTATCTCATATAATCCTATCTTGGTACTTTTTTGGTGTTATCTGTTATCAATCAGCCAGCACCCATTCACGCTTTCCAGCCTTACGGTGATCTAATATACATCACCGTAACTTTACTGATTATATGTCACAGTATTTAGTAGAGAGAGTAGCATCAACAATGGCCAAGTCATACAGTAGTAAGAATAAAGGCTTCTCGGATTAAATCAAAATCAAAACGACATTATAAATTCAGTTAGGCATATTGTATCCTTCTGACACAATTAATCTTCTCATTTAACCGAGTATGTATTTGAAGGCAGTTGGCCTAGTCTATGTCTGATTGATTACCATTAGTTAGAGTTAGGAATCGAAGCTATATTGCAACCCCTAGTGATAAAATAGAAACAATATAACCGTTGCTGATAATCTCCCTTTCCAAGTGATTTATAATAGACTCGTATGCGTAAGGTAACAGGCCTACATCGTTCACATTATTTACACCTACTTTCAGCTATTTTAATAACATCAGCAAACCACAAACGATATTCTCGCTAAAAAAACGTAAATCCAGTTGTATGTCGCAGGGAACGATGACACACTGACCGTACACACTGAATGTTACAATGGTAACATCATATGTACGTAGGTAGATCACTGTATACAGCAAGATTGCGTGTGCTCTTAAAACAGGCGTTTATGGTTGGTATGTAAAGATGAAAGGAAGCGTCCTGGAATGTTTTTTTTTTTAATTGTATATTTGGTTTATGCATGGAAATTGCACTAGGAAAAATGCTGACACAGTGTATTGCCCTGTGTTTAAGCAGTGAAGCATTGAACAAATGTTATGGCTCTTTCCGTTGTACGGCAAAATGCCATATCATTTGTACGTCTTCATACATACATTGTGCATTCGACTTTGAAATTGAATTTGATTTTACATATTTTTTTCGAAAGAGTAGGTGTACTTTTTTTTTCAACAGAGTCATGTTATGGCGACCAGAGTGGTAAGTACTACACTCCTGACCATATGCGTAGGAGCCCAATTGGTAGGGGGGGGGGGGGTATGACGACTTGACCGAAAAATATAACCAAACTGTTTCGCGCGCTCCGCTCGTGTCCAACATGTTAATATGCATATCATATAGGTATCCATCGGTTATTACATCGCATGCCAATTACATACAATCATTTGCCGTGTTACTACTCCACCATATTGGTTATAAGTTTTGGCCTTTTGGCTAACATAATGTGTAGTATCTGTTCCCTTTCGAGGGGAATGGTGATGCACACCCGACGATGACCACACAGTCACAGTCGCGATACAAGGGGACTGGGGTTGAGAGCGGATCAGTCGTTCGGTAGTTTGGTTCGGTGCCCAGGTTCTTTCCTGGGCAACTTTTCTTTAACAAAAAAGTTTAGGGAGGTCGTTACAACGATAATGATGATATAAGTTTAACCATTGAATAACACATTGCAATCTATTCTTCTTTCAGATAGTGCCCGAAAAATATCTGCATATTTCCAGAATTTTCAAAAATATTTAAATATAGTTTCTGCAAAGTAGGTTTTGGCCTACCTCAAAACTCACATTACTGGTAAGGCCTATACTGCTTGTGTAAAATTACAGTGTTGGGAATATGTTGTAAATGGAGGATGGTTTGAATATTTGTACAATAAATTATAGATATGTTAATAGACTTGAATATTCTATGCTTAAGTTATGACCAATAGGCTAACCTAATTCAGACTAAGGGCAATATGCCTAAGTTAGGCTAAGCCTTTTTCCTAGTATTGAAAAGTTAGTGATTAGCCCATGACATCATAACCGTCATTCAATGTTATTCTGGCAAGTTCATTTATCGTTAGGAATACAGTTTTAGGTAAACTGGGGTGGTGGTCATTTTGTCATTAGGCTTTCGTCATATCCCATCTCATAGGACAACCGAAGCCGGTCTAGGGCCTATAGGCTAACTATATCCAGGGTCCAGTGAATAACAATACAGCAGCTGAGCAGACGACTCTAGTAAAGTAATTATATTCCTATGTAATTGCTTCTACTATCGCTTTCTGAGAATGACCTGTGAAACTACAGTCCAGTGAACCCACTGCCATATTTTTGACGATTTTTAAACCCAAATACGGCACACGATATTACCATTTCGAGTGATTTATGTCAACGTTATCACTTAAGTTATGTCAAAGACGTAGTGTTTGTATACGCGACGGTACTCTCTTGCCGTACAAACAAAGCTATACCAGTTGGATGAACGGCTTCAGAATAGGTGGATATGACGTCTTTCTCCCTACCTCAATTTATATGGGATTATGAGAGCAAATAATAGATGGCGCACTTCCCAAACACGACATTTCCTCAGAAATACAATACAAAACTACGATCCTTATTTAAATGAACTCGTTCAATGAATATAGTTAAAAACATTGTAATGAATCCGCGTGATAGAGAAATACAATCTCTGAAGTCACGATTTTGTCCTTCGTCGTATTGAAGGACATTGCAAATGGTCGTGTTGGAACTTTACACAATTAACAAGTCAACAACTAGTATTCAAACTGTTTTTAAACAGCCTGAAAGCTTTTGAGATCAAAATTCAACCAGAATGCAAACTGCATTGTGGTTTCGATGGTGTAACATGAGCAGTTTCTTCATGAATCTGACGTAATGTATAGTGAGGGTGTACATGTTTACAAGGGTTTCACGATTTGACCTCTGATGACCCCAATAACCTTGACCTCCATAAAAAACAATAGGCTTCTTAAACTCAATGTGGTACTTATACACATTAAATAAGTGGTCGGCCCAGGCTTCCAGTATTGAGATATCGTGATTACAAGGTTTTCACAATTTGAACCCTGGTGACCCCAAATGACCTTTCCCCTCCACCAACAACAATATACTTTTTGTACTTAATGTGGTTCTTCTACACACTAAATATGAAGTCTGTCCATGATTCCCATCTTGAGATATCGTGTTTACAAGGATTTCACAATTTAACCCCTGGTGATCCCAAATGACCTTTGACCTCCACTACAAACATAAGGCCTCTTACACTTAATGTGTTACTTCTACATACCAAATATGAAATTGGTCTAACCTTCCCTTCTTGAGATATCGTGTTTACAAGGTTTTCACTATTTGACCCTTGGTGACCCCAAATGACATTTGACCTCCACTAAAAACAATAGGCTTCTTGTACTCAATGTGGTACTTCTACACACAAAATATAAAGTTGGTCTGACCTACCCTTCTTAAAATTTCGTGTTTATAAGCTGGGCGTCACAAGCGCACTCACACATGCACACACACATACATACATACGTAATCATGCATGCAAAGGTTACGGTTATCATCGAAACCAAAAATCACAATTATTAAGAAGTAAATTTCCGTAAACAAATCACTTACTTACAACTCATAGGCAGGGGTACCACACAGATTAAATAGATATATGCAGAACTGACACTTCATCCGATAAAAAGCTATGAACATGCCGACAGAGAATTTAAAATTTCCCGGCGTCAAATAATATCCGAACACGGGCACCAATTGTACTTGTGCTAAACGCCCAGAATAAAATCAAGAGGGGCTTACCTTTACCTCTTCCCCGTATGTCCCCATCAATATATAACATTTCATTTTCATATATATAACATTTCGAGATGTACAGTAACATCGGTAATTTCAGACAAAACGTCGAAATTTCTAAGATATCTTCGAAATGAGTTGAACGTTAAAGAATGTTATATGTTGTATTAAAAATGTGTTGATAACAAGAGCACAAAGGCACTATGGTTCCATGCTTGTAAGGAATATTTACAAGGGAGCAGCACTGTCCTAAAATTGGTAAGTGGTCCAATGTACACACACACAATATTATTGCCAAAAATAACACAAATGAACCGTT
This sequence comes from Apostichopus californicus, assembly GCA_020650975.1. NCBI lineage: Eukaryota > Metazoa > Echinodermata > Holothuroidea > Aspidochirotida > Stichopodidae > Apostichopus > Apostichopus californicus. Next base: position 10,859 of record JAIPMN010028588.1, read on the forward strand.
GGTTCTTTTGAAAACCTGTTGAGGACCAGGTGACTGATATGAGCAAGAGTTGGCTTTTTTACAGAACTCACAGAATCATCCTAACTGTACTTTTAGCATACCTTGATCTCTAATAACTTCACACACAAAGGTTGCAGAGGATTCAACTTATGGACAAAATAGATCGGAATATTGCCACGAAAATTCAACTAATCAAGTTGAAAGAAACTAATACAGGTCACTAGATGTCAACCTTAGGTCAAAGGTAACCCAAATGGATTACAATAGCGTAACTCCCAACCTTGATGGACATTTTTTTCTCAAGTTATTGCAAAAATACTAGTTTTTGACCCCTAATTGACCTGTGTTAACCTTGGATAACATGACCGTTATGTTTGGAAACAATCCCTTACCCCATTCACAACTACTTCCAAAATATTAACAATGTCGGACCCTGTCAATGGGAGTTATTGCTATTTTCAATATTTTGGTTTTTGGCCTCTAACTGACATTTGGTGACCTTCACAGGCACCCAAAACAATAAGGCACGCCTTCTCAGTATGGCGGATCTATTACCAAGTTTGAGTTCAGTCCCTTGTTGAGTTACAGTGTACCCAAGTAAGCGTCACAGACACACAAACACACGCGTCAACCTGACCTGTTTTTGGTTCCTCTTTAGCAAGAGGAACCAAAAACTAAAAAAAAAAATACCACGAATACAAAAATATCTATTTTGTTTCGTTACAGGTGAGCTGCGATTTTAGGTCAACAAATGTGACTTGATATTTCATGACCCCCCTCCCCCTCTTTAGAGAGGGAAGGGGAGCGTTGTTCATGTTCAATGGCGGTGCAGCGATTGTCATTTATTACGTTAAATGTTCTTTCTGGTAATTTCTTTAGAGGTAAATAGTTTTTCATGACATCTAAGATAACATCTGGACACCGTTGCAGTTCAGTATATAACATAGTCACACAGTCCATTATACTAGTTTCACATTGGACACGTAAAGTCAAAAACAATAAGCAATTCGAACGGAATATGAACATGGTAATATTGAGAAGTGACAATTTCAATGAATCATATGTCGAAGTTGATTTGTAGGTGGATGTGAATATTAATTTTGTCAAAGTAAGAAATGTAAACATTGTAAGAGTTATATGTCAAGATGGTGTATATATAATCGCACATTATATGTTGAGAACAAGAATTGCAAATGTATTGGTGTTCAGCAAGTGCTGACGGTCTTGGCTTACATCTGTCTTTGTGAGAAATACTTCCTGTTATGGTTGCAAAAATGGTATGACGTAATGTTTGTTCTTTATAGGTTTATTTCTGTTTGTGATTGTATTCTATATAGCTAGCTATTAAACACGTTATTTGGTAAAACGTTACTTACCTGATTTTTCGATGCAACATCTAGTATTTGTATCGTAGACCTCTGTAGTAGTTTACTATCGTCCTCCCTAATGTATGTTTCTTCAGACGAAACTAAATCTAAAACTAATTTCAGAAATCTATCAGTTTTGTCTTCCTGTTCTAGCATGCACAAAATTGCGAACTTTTTACTTTCTGTTATCTGCTGCAGGTATTGGATAAGTTTCTCCCCGGCAATTTTGTTAATTCCACACGCAAATCTGTACAAATACTGCAAGTCAAAAGGATCTAAATTTTGCAAAAGCTCGTCGATACAAACAGCATTTCCACCAGATAATTCTTCTGCAACGTAATGTGCAGCATACCACTCACAAACGGTTTTGTGATAAAAATGAACCTCAGTTTCGTACTGAATATGTTTTGGTGCGTTTGATGTATCCGCAATATTTAATACTTCTTCTTCCACGAATATACCAATACGAAGATACTGGTCGTAAAACTCATTTCCTAGCTGGTTGATAAGCTGCTCACGATTCCAAATAAGTTTCTGATTCTTTCCACTCAAAGCATCAAAAGCGAATTTATCTAGTACTTTGTGTTCATTTTCCAATAACTCGAATGTTGTGACATTTTCATCTTTC
>JAIPMN010028593.1:0-12858 GCA_020650975.1 Apostichopus californicus
TAAACCTTGCAACGCCGTTCTCTCGACAAACAGGCAATGGGCGCTAAAGGCAGCACTTGCAGGATGAAGTGTAACCTGCAGAGACTTTTCGTGGCAAAGTAGCGTAAATGCAAGTTCTGTATTTGTTGTACCATGATTGATATTGATAATTGTAGAGACAGAGCAAAGATATGAAACTAGGAATCGAAATTAGAACTTCCAGTATTGAGATACTGCGTCATTGATGCTCTTGTTTAATATTTGAGTGGGTTGTTGGGGTTTTTTCTGCAGGTCGGTGGGCGTATTTACTCTTTTGGCTCGCTTGACTTGAGTTTTTGTTTGTTAGAATGGGATGGTTGAGAAGTGCCGTTTGGCCGTGACGTTTTGGATCCCGCAGGGAGGGTCACGTAAAAAGCACATGTAGATTCTGCCATAGTTAAGCCGACCGACTTAAAATGAATCTGGATGAGTCGTAGTCGCAGGCACATGCAAACTGCCAGACTAAAGATTATTATATACCTTACCATGGTCGAGTTGAATCCGGTCTCGTATAGTCGAGCAGTGTTGTGAGATAACGGATTAGAATACAATACAATGTTCAATTTTGGATCAGTAGACTTCAGTCGGACAGGATGCTGTCGGGCTTATTGTCAACTTCATCCACCGCCTCTACTTGTAATGTATATATATATAATAATACTCAATTAACTTAGTGCAGGTCATTTAAAAAAAGTTTAATAGCATTAACGGTTTAAAGGCATTGAAGACTCGCCCCAAACCGCATGCGGCCATCTGAAAAAGTTAACTTTCTGTTGCTTGCAAGTGACGTTTTGTTCGTGTCGCTACAAAATGCAGACAGTAATGAAACTTGATACCTTTTTATCTTTAGCTGGACCTGAGCTGTTCATCGCTGTATCGTTTATATACTGTGCTGTGGGTATTGACCGCAGCTGTATGTACTGACTGTACACTAGTGTCTAATTACCGACAGTGCTTTTTACGTGCAAAGACGGTAGCAAGCTGTGTGTGTATTTTCTGGGATCGATGGTGGTGTTTAACACTTTTGTTACACCTCATTCGGAACTAGGTCAAATTACCGGTATTAGACGTTTCTTTTTGCGCGAATCTTCACACCCTTTAAAGGATTGTGTAACAACATTGTTTAATAACATTTATGGTCAAAGACTATTTCATATGCTCCTTTTTACATAATAAACAAGCACTTAAGCTACGTAAAAGTTAACATGCCATAAAATAGCATTAAATAGAAACTACCGAGGTAACCTTGAGCCCTCTAAGATCCTAGCACATGCAACAGATGCTTACAAAATGTTGTTCTAAGAGGAATGATCACGTCAATAAATGCTTGGCTTTGTAAAAATGTAAATAAGTAATCTACCAGAGATTCTCGATGGAGAAATATGTTGGTCTGTTTTGTACATTATGGTGGGATGCTGGGATAACAAGGACAAATCTATTAACTTTACTCAGTACTCGAAAGAGCGAAGCATAAGAAGTGAAAGTGAGTTTTAAGAATCACCTACAAATGAGGCTTCTGGTTGAGGGGGAAACTCCCGTCGCCTATCAGGGGCTATTTTTGGGGGGGGGTGTTGTTATTTTAGTTCGGGAGATTTTGTGTGACACTACGATCTGGTTGCCAGAATGTTTCGCTGAAGGGAGTTTCATTGTTAAGGAGGAGTAAGATATTTTTGCTTTAATTTAGGTTTCAGTATTAGTTGTTTTTGACACAGAAGCGTTGAGCGGTGAGGTTTTTGTTCCCGCTCAGGCCGGTAACGTAGAATTTAACACAAATGCACCGTCTGGATTACACCACCTTCATTTTATCACGTGCTTCAATTTTGTAGGCTGTTTTTATCTACTTGGGCGGAATCTGTCGAATGAACGAAGACGCAATGAATGATTTAAGTATGTTGAACATATCCAAAGTTGTTCTCTGGAACATCAAGGAAGCTTCAATTACGAAGCACAAATCTCTGGAGATCGCTGGCTTGTGCATTAATGAAAGTTGCTTTATTTATTAGGAAAGTTATTAAAATTACTAGTTGGCGGTAAATTTGGTCAAACTGAAGTTTTGGAGTGGAAATAGCATCTTCAATAATATGCCCATCACCTCTCGAGTTTTCAAGACTTCAGCTAAGTACAAAAAGGGTTCCACTTGTAGTCAGCCTAACCAAATATTATACCAGATTATGCAAGCAACATTTCCTCAAAACATATCGGTTTGACCTGAGCATTGTTTCCTGATGCAATCAAGACGAATAATTTTATGAGGATACTTAGCAAAACTGGACAGTATTGAACACTTGCACACAGGGACTTTCCCCAAAAATTGTGAAGGTTTCACCTGCATTAAAATTACTTCAAATAACTGCAATGTCATACGCTTCTCTTATCCTCGTGTCTAGTTTTGTAAACATTTTAATATAATATGGACGTGAAGCTCATTTTTACTTCCTGCCAGTTGTGTAGTGTTGCAACACTTTCATAACTTGATTTAATTTGATATGGAGTAGTTCTAAATCAAAACACCAAATTCACTATGATCTGAACAGGGTTGGCTTTCGAAATCAATTATGTAGAGCGTAGGTTTACGACACGTAAAGCCAAAATGACATTTCACTGTAAATCATCAGAAAGATATCAATAACATTTCAAAGATACAAAATTTGACTAATTGTGAACTTTGGTGAGTAGATGCTTAACCTCAGCAATATGTCTTTAAATGTTGGTATTCTTTCGCTACAATTATACCATTACATTGCTGTAACACATTTTCCAGGAGTATTATGTGGAAACCATATGCTTTTTGAAAGGTAATCTAAATTGGAATTGCACACGATAGTGCTTTTTACGTGACCCACCCTGCGGGATCCAAAACGTCCCGGCCAAACGGCACTACCCAACCATATTATTCTGACAAACAAAAGTCAAGCGAGCCAAAAAAGTAAATACGCCCACCGACCTGCAGAGACAAACCCCCAACCACCCACTCAAACATTGCACGTGATAGTAGCCGTAAAACATTTCGTTTCACAAAACTTTACTTCGAATGACTTAGGATTTACACCGAATCAAATCATAAAAATATGATACGGTGATATCATACATGTAATGCGAGTTCATTTAAATCTCTAACGAACCTAATCTTGACTTCCCTGTCACATTCGTGACAATTCAGTTAACGCCTGGCAGTGCAAGCTTTGAAATCCATGAAAGTGAAAATGTAATATCACGCGTTAAATAAACATTGCCGTTAAAATGACCGTAAAAATCATTTTGAAATGATAAAACTCCTAAATTACCCAATAAACTTTCACTTCTACATAATAATATAAAAAGAAGCAAGGTTTTTTTTCAGTTTATATTAACATTTAAAGACAATTATATCAATTGAAACATACAGTTAATATTCTTGCTACAGTATCGATAGGGAATTCCCCCTAAGGTATTGTGAGAACGATGACAATTAACAGTCAAATATAAATCGCAAATAGAAGGTGAGCTTACTTTGTCGAGAAATAAAACAGTCTATTTTTTAATGCAGCAAGACTGTCAACAGTAATTGTCCGAATCCTACATTGTCATCCTTGGTATGTAGCAAATGTATTGCGAGTTAAGTTATACCTTCACCGAACTACATAAACTTCCCTGTCACATCCGTGACAATTCTCTGTTTTATGTCAATATTTAACGAGAATTATGTGAAGTGGAATATAAAAGTTAACATTCTATTCTATGTGAATAATATTAAAAAGGTATCCACTTACATTCCGTCTAGATGGTTGCATGGTATTGTTTGAATTTCTAACGAAATAGTCTCGTCTTTGCTACAGTATCGATAAGGAATTCCCATAAAGTATTGTAACAAACGAAAATTGAAAGTAAAATATAAAAGTGGTAATATGCTCGACATATTTAACTGTCGAGATATGAAGCATAGATATATGTATCAAACAAAGCACGTGTGAGGGAATCCGTGCGTTCCATGGCAAGTAGCCATGAGTCATTTCCGGCTCGAACAAAGGGTCCATGTGTGTTTCGCAATAGCCAGCTGGGATATAGCTCAGTTAGCGTGCCCACTATATATTTTACTGATAATCTGCAAGCACGAATAGTTTATCAACAGTTTTAGTTTTAAGTAATAACGGAGCATGTGATGCACTTGGACACTCACATTGTTGACGCTTGGAGGTAAATATATCTTTCGTTAACCTGTTCAGTTCTTGTAGCGCTAGAGTTATTCAGGGATCGTATATTTTATTTAATATTATCGACCATTTTCGTATCGGTAAAACTTGGCAAGGGTCCGCTATTCTACTGTACAGATTATGCCGGGAGAGGGGAGCCCTAGTCTAACGTTATGTTGAGTAGACATACTGTGGGTAACACATACCTATATAAAACTTGTTTTATTGGAGATGTATCTTTATAAATAATCTACAGGGTTGACTTCAGGGTCAATTTGACATTAACATTTTAAAGTAATGAAATACTTAAGAGATAATTCTAGGAGCCAGTTACATAAGGCCTGGGGCTCACATACACGAGGTGGGGATTATCTTCTGGGAGAGCGCCCTCTGTTTCTGCTAAGATGGCGGATAAGGTAACGTTAAATCTATAATATTGTATATGTATACAGGGTGAGGTTCTTAATGTGCAGTTACCTAACGTAACATAACAGCGTAGCCTCATCATGTGCATCTGTACTTCTAAGTGGTTTTTCTATATTATCAGTTTTCTCTTTATTTTACTTTTAATGGTTAAGACTTAAGAGGTATGTTCTCTTATCATACTTAAGGTCATGACTACGCACTTTAAAGGGATAGTACAGTTGTAGCTTTAAAGTGATAGTATGCCTAGTAGTTACGATATTTTCCTTCCCTTTGACCAAATTCAATGGTTTGTATTAATTTCGCCATGCACCATCCGAGTTAGTATTGTTTTACTAAATGTTATAACTTAAAGCAGTATATATGTTTGGTATTTAAGCCGTATATGGGCAATATTCTTTTGTTTAATATTAAATGTTGTTATTGACAGACGTGTCAGGGACGTAATAGTCGCAGCTGCTTGTACTATGTATTGTTATACGTTGAATTAATACCGCTGCTAGTTTAGTTAGAGATATCATCAAGAGGTCAGTGCATGTACATCTTTTGACCTTGGTTTTAGGTGACGTGAATATTTTGCCTCTAGGGTGCGTATACACTCTAGTCATTTTTCCTATTTTCACTTTTACTTATTTCTTCTCTTTGCATGGGGGTTTGTCTTTGTCAGGGGGTTTCATTTGATTCTTACCCACTGCCCTCTTGATTTTACCAATTATCCATACAATTTCATGTTTAAATACATGGTGACACCAGACCATTGGTGAAACACATTGGTAAAAAAGCTTGCCATACAGTTGGGGCATCACTGGTAACAACCTACCTGCACATTATTATACTAATTGTGATTTGGTTATGTCACTCCCAATGGGGTCTAAATTGCTAGATCAGTGGCGTAGGAAGTGACGTAGCGGCGTAGGAAGTGGCGTAGGAAGTTATGAAAAGTTAGAGCGCAGAAAAAACGGTAAAGTTTGGGACATTATCCAGATAATGTTTACTTTTGTTGACGCTACGGTGTCTTAAGTAGGACTTTGGAAATCTCAACATTTTATCTATAAATTGTCATCTTCGCAATCTAATATTCTCATAGCTTTGGCTAGTTTCTTTGAGATTTCATATCCAACTTGTGACTGCTTTATCTGAATATGTTGACATATTTTAACTGAGATTTTCTGATTTTACGGAATAACGACTTTTGACATTCTTTTGAAGGAGACTATCAGGAATGACTCAAATCAATAAGTAAATTAAATAATCTCCCTGCACTCAATTGCCTCCTAATGTAGCTAAACGTACGAAAGTCTAATAAATACCGTGAGACTGCCCAGACTAAGCTCCCACGCCAGATCAGAAACAACTATCTCTAAAGCTGCTGGGTCCTTAATTTACACAGAGCAATGTTGAGAGGCGTACAAAAAGGAATATAAAAAGGTTTACCAATTGAACATTCGCATGCCAAACGACTACTAAGCTAGGCTTAAGTTACAAGACAAGACGCATGTATGCCTATACATTTACAACACAACACAATACAACACAAAGCAAGTGACAGACATGATCAAAGTTCAATAACGCACACTAATAAATTATCCTAATTGTAACAAGCGACAACGCTCTCAGCATATGGGAGTGTATAATATGAAAATGACCACGTCCTTGTCAATACCCACATATGGTAATAATAGTGAAGATAGCTCAATAGTTTCAAACTGTATGGAGGCAACGTTTGTTTACGAAGTGTGCAGTATCATCTTTAATAGTAAGGCATTTACTAAATGAAACGTCGTATGCATTCTTGGAATCGATCACAATTTCGTGTCCTCGTCATTCAGTTGTCAGTCTGACACGAAACAAAGTCCGTCTCGAAGTCGACTGCAGTCGAAACCAGTTGTTTTCACCGTGTCATTGTTCTTCCGCTGGCTTTTCCATAATTCCACTTCTCCAACTCATTCAAGAAGTCATTCCATATTCTGTAGAGGATTTACACAGGTAAGACATCTGTATTTACATTTTCGTTTTGAATCATTTATACGGGAAACGTTTCCTATGAAAATACTGTTTTCTTTATTCTTTCTTATCTATACAGCTGTACCGTTTACATACAGTGTATCTTATTTTTAAGTAGACCAACATTATGTAGGCAAGAATCTACAATGAGTAATAAACAACTAGAACACCGAAGGCAGTGGTATAGGTATGAAGATATCAAAAATGGGGGTAAGGGAAGATATCCGGTTGTCAAAGTGGGTATCTATACAAGACAAATCTCCATTTGTTGATGCTGAAGAGAAATGAGGTTTTAAGCTCGTACTCAACAATCGTGTTCGTTTATCATTGCCTCATCATCTTGGTTTTCCGTCATGAACCAGTTCGTGCCTGTGGAGAGAAGACGAATAGGCTAGGAACCACGGTGCGGTATACAAAGGAACTGTGCGAGTTTCAACCATCAACTACACGCTGCGTGGGGTATACGAGGGTGAAAATAAGAGGGGAAACTGGTACATCACTAATACGTTGTTATAACGATAAATAGTTTAACTGGCTACTATTGTATTGAAAAAGGTCTCTGATTGCACTAGAAATGACGGGTCGGGAAATAAATTCCGTTACCTAACTCGCTAGTATCGATGAAAGTAGACCTGCATGAACTACTGAATGAACGATGACGGAAAACACCTGACAACAAGATGAATAGTGAAAGTCCGAACGTGAAGTGTAATCGCACGAACTAACATGAAACTGACAAACATGGCTAATGTCTAACCGGTTCAACTTACAATGTATCCAATGGAAAGAGGATGAACTTCAGTGGGTTTTGATGGCTTACATTTACTTGTTTTTATTACAGCCAACAAGTTAATAATAAGAATATTACTCAGCAGTTATTTTTACGACGCTTAAGCGACCACAAATGTGGGAGAAACCCGCAAGTGCTATGATTTACAACTTCTCATCAAATTATATTCCCACAAAGCTGAATATGACCTTATATGAATTATTTCAACACGACGCATACACAGACACTTCTAACGTTCCTGCAGCTTAATTACAACTCCCTGGTCGCAGCCTACTGGCATGTGAGTTGAAAAGGATTACACAGACAAATGTTTATTAACTGCGACGAATTTTTACAGATAAAAGTGTGCAAGTCCGTGTGTGCTATTATCCAGCGTTAGATTTTGTGTCACGCAAGCATTAAAAAAACTCAAACATTAAACATTAATCTTAAGTAAACAAAATTTAGACTTTGACCAACTCGTTGAGGTGTACTCGTATATGTGTAAAGGCTGTTCAAAGTCGAAACAAATATATTGTGCTGCAACTCAAAATACGTTGGCAATTGAGGCGATCAGGTGATCTTCCTGCATTTTTCGGACAAGAAAAACATTTTACGGTAGAGAGAGGTAAGACAATTCTATCAATTTAAGTAAATGTACTTCATTAAGCTTAATTAGCCTCAGCTAACGTTGAATGTTATGTTCTGTACCATGGTAAGATTTTGACTCGTAAACGGTACCTTACATGATAAAATTTGCAATGAACTGTTCATGGCAAGAGTTTGTTGAAAGACAAAACGCGGGTGACATTTGTCGTTGACTTTGTACTTATGGAAACCAAATGGAAATAATATGTGCCCATTGAGGTAACATACAGTTTCCAATAAGCTTAGATACCGTTGGAAAATATTCAGACAACATTAAACATTAGTTGTCTCATTTGGGAGCAATAGGTTTGAGAATTGCTCATGGGGCCTTGGTGACCAATTTGAAAAGGTATCATTGGCAATTGGGTGATGAACTGTGCCCAAGGACCGGCTGTGATAGCTTAGAGAGAACTTCATGTCTTTTTGCATCGTTCCTTTGTTTTAAGCTTGTGGGAGTGGTTTCAGACCTGGACCGACCGTGTAAAGGGAGACCGTTTATTGTCGGTAGGATAGGGCTTTGTATAATATGGGATAGACGCTCCAGTTTGTTATGTTGCTATGTTGCTTCGTATTACTGGGTCTGTGCTATTTTGAAAGAAATATTTGGAGGAATAGATGCGATATATATTTTCTAGGGGAAGATTTGCCAGTTGGCAGGCAGTCCTGGAGTCGGTGAAGTGTGACATTTGCCTTCAGGTTGAAGGGTGCGTGCTGGTCATCCTTTCGTGATTTTGTGATTGTTCGAGTGGTTGGTTGGGGCTTTGTCTTTGCTGGTCGGTGGGCGTAGTTACATTTTGTTTTGGGCTTGCTTGACTCAAGTTCTGTTTGTTCGTCAGAGTGGGCTGGTTGGGTAGTGCCGTTTGGCTATAAAGAGATACACAAAATGTTTTTGTTTTTAAGATTAAAGCTATATAAGGGTTTCTTCTGAAAACATTTTGTTTTCCTAATCAGCGTAAACATTCTTCTTTATTTGTCTCTGATAGAAAACACACTTCATTGGAAACATACACTTGTATATACACTTGTAAGAACTAACTTCGGTGATTTTAACATTTTCACATGTAAACGCTAGTTTCTCAAAAGTACCTCTATATTCCTGACTGAAGTCATTGGACACGACATATAGCCAACTTTCGTACAATTAGAAACATCCAAACTCCAATAGATTAATGAAGCGAGGCGTTATTGTACTTTTTAAGAAAAAGTCGCCCAGGTAAGAACCTGGGCACGAAAACCTACCGAACGACTGATCCGCTCTCAACCCCAGCCACCTTGCATCGGGACTGTGACTGTGTGATCATCGTCGGGTGTGCATCACCATATTCCCCTCGAAAAGAAAACATATACTACACATGATTTTAACCAAAAGGCCGAGAAGCGAGGCTTTATTGTGTGATGTGAATGATTCTGGATGCAATATAAGAAAATTAAATTTACTGATGCTGCTGTTTTACTTCCTTCGTTTCACCACAGCACTAGAGTTAATCGTAGGACTTATCAGGTGTAATATCAGTTGAACCAAAAAATTAATTCACGTTATTTTGCCGACTTCAAGCTTTCTTCCTTTATTATTTTTAAGTAAGGTCAGATAGCGTACAACATTCTCCTATCGACGGTATTATTATCATAATTCAAATATTTTATACACGTTCCTTCGTCCCCTGTTTCCACTTTATTAATCACATGTTTAAGGACATGTTGACTGGTCTACGGGATTCCTGAGCTGCTACGGGATTCTATTGACAAAGCTTTTCCCTAAAATAATAACAAAAGTGCCTTAATCATTCCATGAGTACTAGGGGGTATGACATACTTTCATTCATCTTTTATGCAAAGTAAATTTTTGCTGCGTAGGCTTCAAACACTTTCGAGGGTTCGAAACATGAAATGGATTTAAGTTTGAGAAGGAAACCACGAATAACATACGAACACAGAGCTTTGTACCAGAATTAGGAGCTCACATCCAACTACTGCATATATGTGCATATTTACTGATTAATAGATGTGCATATTTACTGATTAAGCAATGATGAAATATTTTAAGGATACTTTCGGTTCACCGTCTACCACAATTTTTGTTTACAAATAGATGTTTACTGCTGATTTGATAAAGGTTATATTCAAAGGTAGCCCCGTTATCAGTTTGTTTGAACACAAAATGCTTTCAAACGACTAACGTTTTCTCTGTGTTGATTCTTTCTTGTTATATTTACGGGAATCGTACGCTTGCAATCCAGGGTTAGAGTATTTTTCATATCACGTAAACGTCACGGTGCTCGTATGCCATATTCAAATAAATGACTTTAACACCATACTCGGTTATTGCATCATTGCATTCTGACCAGGGAAGATTAAACTTTTAGAAAAATTCAAACAGCAGTACAGTACAAAGCTAGGGCCACAGTGGTGTTAAGCCGAGTATCAACCTAGTTTATTTTTAATGTTTGACGTTTACGATGGTTTGGGGTTAAACGGTAGCTTAATTTGTTAATAAGTAAATTGGAAATGTTAAACAAATAAGATGTAAAGGAACAGGGAATGGTTTAAGCAAAATCTAGTAAATTAACTGATCAAAGCCGTGTTTGTTGGTGGTGAACTTTTTTATACTTCTTGTCCATTTCAATTTCAGCAGCTACATGTGCATGGAGGCGATGGATAATTTCTTTATAGCAGTTATATTTTTAACTGCTCATTTTATGTTAGGTAAGTCAAATGTTTGTAAAGTCGAATTTAGGACTTATCCTCCTGTAGTCTCCAGGAACAATCGATAGGTAACTAAGTAAACATTACAACTTTTACATAGTCGTTGAGCTGCCTACAATATCAAATATTCGATAGTAGACCTACTAAAATGCTTTCTTGAAAGTTGTTCGGCTCTTTCGGTCTTAAAATAACGCATCACATCCTAGCTAAAAAGGACTTTCGATCTAAGGATTGGAAGTTTGAGATCTGGATAGATAAGTGAGTTGTTGCCTTACGTTATGCAACTTACGCTGGTATATGTGCGCGGTAACGACTGTTTGAAGAGTGCATGCTTGTGTATGAGTTTACGAACGTAACCATTGACATGGGGTTAATATTTGTAAAACCCGTGTGAGAAGACTTTAACTTAGCTTTAGTCTTAAACCACAACCATTTAATTTATCTGTGAAATGGATAAAGTATCGGTTCTTCAATTGTATAGGTCGTAGTTCTGAAGATTGCATTCCAAAGCAAACCCTGAGACCTGGAGAAAGCGGTACTATTCGTTGCTCCATTGAAGATGGATATTTTGGTGTTTACTGGTATGACTCGCAGGATCTTACGCAGCAGCCAGTGCTATTTAGTGAGGATGGGCAAATAGGTGGCCGTGGATACACATCTGGGGAGTTTAACCTGGCTTCCGGTGGTTCGTTGCTGATTGTGCGGGTTTCAGCCAAACATGACAGAATATTTACAGTTGTTATATTCGAAAATCGTGACAGCAGCAAAGTGATTCAACATACAATTGATGTATCCGTCATCGGTAACGAATGTGTTCCTTTCCTCTTTTATGAATTTAGCGTAGGAACCTTAGTGAAACATTTATATCAGTCTCGTCAGAATATGTACTTTGTTTTAAACATAAACACTTTTTGGAAAATGATGAGTTCGATTATTTTATGTCAATATTTTATTGTTTGTTTTTATTCTTCCAGCGCGCCCATCTTTACCATATCCAGTTATAAACCAATGTAAAAGCAAACAGTACTGTTACAAAAAGCTTCATGCCGGTGATGAACTCGAATGCGCTGTCCATGATGCAAGACCACCTGTACATTTGACGTGGGTTCGGAGGACGATGAATCATGATTCAGATGTAATGTTTCAACGCACTTATTCTACCAATGCCGATTTGAATACAACCACCGCAACAATGAGGTTGAGATCCTCGCTGCATTTTCACTTCCATCTGTTTGTCTGTCGAGCAAAAAACAATACATTCGTGTTGGACTATTTGGAATCCTACATAATAACGGAATTAAATGAACCTTCTACAGATTTAAGTAAAGCAATTTATAAAGAAATAGAGAAGGGTGACTCGATAATATTGCAATGCTCTAGAGACAAAATACTATTCTTTATATGGAAGAAAACATTGCCTGGAACAGCAAATGTTGTAATAGCTCATGGATACGTCTTGGCAGGAACGAAGTTTTCAGAACAGTCTTACAGTATTGATCGCTCTGGTTCACTATCTTTTCCTCAGTTTGACAAAAGTCAAGAGGGTGTATATGTGTGTTACACAAGTGATGGGAATAAAGAGACGGCTACAAGCTACAATCTGACGACCGGTAAATTAAGAACATTTCTTGAATTTAAAGCTCTGTCGGTGTGACTCTGCATCGGGACAGTTATACATACCGTTATTGTTACATATAAAGTTTTTAAAACAGTGTAACAGAACCTTGCAAACGGTGTTGTGAGTATCGCCATATTGCTCTTAGAAGATCGAGACGCTTATATTTAGAACTGAATATTCAACCTGAAACGTGCTTCTACGTACTATTCTAACACACACGAATGATATAGAGTTCATCTTTCTCTGCATACAGTAATACTTACTCCAGAGCAACATTTCCATTATTCATTCATCTAAGACGAACATTTTCTTCGTCAATCACTCTCAATATTGTTTTTCTTGAACTTAGCATCTCTGGTTACTCAGCCAATTGTCCCGATTGGAGAAGGAATAACTGAAGCTGCAGTTGCAGCTAAGCAAAGAAATACAGCTGTGATTGTGATACCAGTCTGTCTTGCAGTAATGTTCTTGGTTTTGGGAATATTCTTAGGTAAATACTGCATAAC
>JAIPMN010028594.1:0-16421 GCA_020650975.1 Apostichopus californicus
ATCGACGGTATGATTATCATCATTCAAGTAATGATTCATACACGTTATTTCGTCCCCTGTTTCCACTTTATTAATCACATGTTTACGGACATGTTGACTGGTCTACGGGATTCCTGAGCTGTTACGGGATTCTATTGGCAAAGCTTTCCCTAAAATAATAACAAAAGTGGCTTAATGATTCCATGAGTACTAGGGGAGTATGACATACTTCCATTCATCTTTGTTGCAAAGTACGTGTTTGCTGCGTAGGCTGCAAACACTTTCGAATTTGCACTGTAGGACTGAGGGTTGGAAACATGAAATGGATTCAAGTTTGATAAAGGAAACCACGAATAACATACGAACACAGAGCTTTGTACCAGAATTAGGAGCTCACATTCAACTACTGCAATAGATGTGCATATTAACTGATTAAACAATGACATATTTTAAGCATACTTTCGGTTCACCGTCTACCACAATTTATGTTTACAAATAGATGATTACTGCTGATTTGATGAAGGTAATATTCAAAGGTATCTTCGTTATCAGTTTGTTTGAACATAAAATGCTTTCAAACGACTAACGTTTTCTCTGTGTTGATTCTTTCTTGTTATATTTACGGGAATCGTACGCTTGCAATCCAGGGTTAGAGTATTTTTCATATCACGTAAGCGTTACGGTGCTCGTATGCCATATTCAAATAAATGACTTTAACACCATACCCAGTTATTGCACTATTGCATTTTTACCAGGGAAGTTAAGCCGAGTATCAACCTAGTTTATTTTTAATATTTGACGTTTCTGGTTTGGGGGTACACGGTAGCTTACTATGTTCATAAGTAACTTGGAAATGTGAAACAATAAGATGTTCAGGAACAGGGAATTGTTGAGGCTAACTATAGTATATTAACTGATAAAGGCCGTGTTTGTTGATGGTGATTTGTTTTTATTTCTTATCCATTTCAATTTCAGCAGCTACATATGCATGGAGGCTATGGATAATTTTTTTATAGCAGTTATACTTTTAACCGCTCATTTTACTTTAGGTAAGTCAAATGTTTGTTAAGTCGGATTGAAGGCTCATCCTCCTGTAGACCCCGGAAACTATCGATGGGTTCATGTAACTAAGTAAATATAACAACTTTTACATAGTCGTTGCGCTGCCAACAATGCTGAATATTCGATAGTAGACCTACTAAAATGCTTTCTGGAAAGTTGTTGGCTCTTGCGGTCTTAAAATAACGCATCACATCCTAGCTAAAAAGGACTTGCGATCTAATGATTAGAAGTCCGAGTCCTGGATAGATCAGTGAGTTATGTCCTTAAGTAATGCAACTTACGCTGGTATATGTGCGCGGTAACGATTGTTTGAACAGTGCATGCTTGGGTATGAGTTTACGAAAGTAACCATTGACCAGGGGTTATTTTTTTAAAAGCCGTGTACAATACCCTATACAATACTTTAACTTTAACTGATAGCTTTAGTCTTAAACCACAACCATTTAATTTCTCTGGCAATGGATAAAGTATCGGTTCTTCAATTGTACAGGTCGCAGTTCTGAAGATTGTAATCCAAAGCAAATCCTGAGACCTGGAGAAAGCGGTACTATTCGTTGCTCCATTGAAGATGGATATTTTGGTGTTTACTGGTATGATACGCAGGATCTTACACAGCAGCCAGTGCTATTTAGTAAGGATGGGCAAATAGGTGGCCGTGGATACACATCTGGGGAATTTAACCTGGCTTCCGGTGGTTCGTTGCTGATTGTTCAAGTTGCAGCCAAACATGAAAGAATATTCACAGTTGTTATCTTCGAAAATCGTGACAGCGACACATTGATTCAACATACAATTGAAGTATTCGTCATCGGTAACGATAGTGTTCCTTTCCTTTTTTATGAATTTAACGTATGAAAGTGAAATTATCTGTAATAAATCTCTTCGGGTTACTATTCACGGGATATATAGTTTGCTTAGAAAATGAAAATTTTTTGACAATGATGAGTATTTCATTTTAATATTGTATTGTTTGTTTCTTATTTTTCCAGCGCTTCCGTCTTTACCCTATCCAGATATAAAACAATGTGAAAATAAACAATACTGTTACAAAAAGATTCATGCCGGTGATGAACTCGAATGCGCTGTCCATGACGCAAGACCACCAGTACATTTGACGTGGGTGCGGAGGACGATGAATCATGATTCAGATGTGACGTTTCAACGCACTTATTCTACCAATGTCGACTTAAATACAACCACCGCAACAATGAGGTTGAGATCCTTGCTGCATTTTCACTTCCATCTGTTTGTCTGTCGAGCAAAATACAATACATTAGTGTTGACAAATTTGGAATCCTTCATAATAACAGAATTAAATGAGCCTTCTACAGATTTAAATGAAGTAACTTATAAAGAAATAGAAAAGGATGACTCGGTAAGATTGCAATGCTCAGGAGACAAAATACTATTCTTCATTTGGAAGAAAGCAGTGCCTGGAACAGCGAATGTTTTAATAGCTCATGGATACGTCTTGGCAGGAACGAAGTTTTCAGAGCAGCCTTACAGTATTGATCGCTATGGTACACTGATTTTGCCTCAGTTTAACGAAAGCAAAGAGGGTGTGTATGTTTGCTACACAAGTGATGGTAATACAGAAACGGTAACCAGCTACAATCTGACAACCGGTACGTTGAGAAAATGTATTTAATATTTAAGCTCTGTTAGCGTTATTCTACATTGAGACAAGTGTACAGTAATCTATATCACATCACCATACAGCGGACGATAACGTGATGTAAGTAATGATCACATTGTACAATAACCATATTAATTTATACAGGAATGTATTGGATCTCCGCATACTTATTGCAATACTTCTAACTCTAAACCAACATGTTCATATCAAAGAATAAACCAGTAAATTTCCATCGTAACTCGCTCTTCACATTTTTCTCCTTTTAGTATCTCGGGTAACTCAACCGATCGTCACAACTGGAAATGGGAAATCTGAAATTGCGGCTGAACAGAAAAATACAGCTGCTATTGTGATACCAATTGTGATACTCTTCGTTTTGGGAATGTTGGTACTATTAGTGATAGGTAATATTTATATAGCAGTTTATTGCAAACTATAGGTATTGTCAATGTTATGAGTTATATTGTGCAATAACATATTTGTCGTTGCCAATTATGTCTTTAACATTATTGGCCTTTTCTTTTTCTTTTTTCAAGCATTTCGACGCAAGAATAGCATTAATCAAACGGGAAAATGCAAAGGTAATCCAAATAATTTCATATACCATGGGTCCAGTACCTATTTTTATTGGTTCCGTACCGATGCACAAGGATGTACAATACAGTCTAAAAGATTTGAATATTAAGTTTTAAAATAACTTGAATAACGATACGCAGTCATTCCATATTACCCCATGGAGCTCAATTTTCTTAATTTATAACTACTGTCAGTCATGCAAGGCAGTTAGTTTAAACTATTGTGGTTATATAGACCAATTAACTAATGACTCGTGTCTTTTAATGGAATACATGATGTGGTTTAAAGTAAGTTATACTGCTTCCTATCGATATCACCACTAAAAGTAACAGTAATCGATGCAAAGCTAAGGGCGATAGCCATGCAACGATGCCTGTATACAATCAGGTACTATACAACCTCAAATTGAAATAGTTAAATATAATTTTTCTTAACCTAGTAACTTTTAAACTTGTGACCTAATGAATTATGTTCTTGCAGGTCCCCATGTGAGGCATAATGAACCATCCGGAGGTGAAGCCTATGAGGAAGTGTGCTTTTTAAGTGAGCTCAAAAAAGATGAAAATCCATCAATCTGTAAAGGATCAACTCTTCGTTCAGGGGAAATTACAATACAGAAATTTCGTGTTGGTGCTCAGACAATAAAACGTGCGACAAAGGTCATCTTGGTCCTTTCAGAAAGTGGTGCTGGTAAGCCAGAAGTGGTTACCAATTTAGTTAACTATTTGACAGGCTTGAAGTGGAATAATAAGTCAAGAAATAAATTGGAAGCACTGAAGCAATCTCGTTCTGAAAACCCATCCATTATTCATTGGATCAATATTTATTCCACTCGTAATGATCTTCCGTTTGATATTACGATCATAGATTTACCTGAATGCACTGAGACCAGTGAACCGACAGCCGTTATTAGGTGCAAACGAGTAGCGAACCTTGTACATCAGCTTACAGAAAGCCATGCAGAACTCGGATTGGATGCAATTTTACTCGTACAGAAATATTCCCCCCAAAGAGAAACACCCCATACGTTACATAGCATTTTGGCCAACAATATGAGAAATAACATATATCATTTCTCAACGTTTACCTTGGAAGAGTTTCCTAAATTAGACTTAACTGAGAACGAGATTGAACGTCCTTTCGTTGATGATGTCATCTTGAACAATAGCTATTTGATGCCACGTGGGATTGCTAAAGCACATGACACTTCCAACATAAATTTCAGGAGCACAGCTAATAATCATTTTGATGAATTCTTAAAATTTCTACAACACTGTCACCAAATTGAGCTTTCACAAATGTCTGAGGTTGTCGAAAACCGTAGCAATTTACAAAAGCTATTAACTGAAATTCAGAGTAAAATAGCATACTGGAGGAACCAAGAACGTGGCATATGTAAAGCAAAAAGTAGTTTAGCAGACATTGAGGATAAAAACAAAGGATCCGTGAAGGTAACGCTTATAAATGGAGAACGGGCTGTTAACTGTCAGATTTGTAAAACAACATGTCACTATCCATGTAACCATTATCTTGTACGAACTTGTTCGTGTATGAAATGGTTGTCCGATGCACGTGGTTGTTCTGTTTGCAAGAAAAGTTGTGCTCCTTCGCATCATACACAGGATTCTTTCAAATATAAAACCATTAAAGATAAAGAAGACGAGATAAAACAACATAGAGGAAGAGTTGACAAAGCAGAAACAGACTTGAAAGCAGCAAAGGGAGATGTCCAGAAACAGGCCAGAGAAATCAATGTGTGTCTACAAAATCTGAGTATAATAGCAATTAAACCAACTGTTTTATTAATTGAGGGAGATTTAATTAAAGAGACTGTTAGTAAAGCAAAGAGATGGGACGATTTTGCGCAAGACATTCAAAACTTTCTCAAAATGCAATGACCAGGTTGTGACATTTAAGGATGCCTAAAAGATCTCCATAAAGGATGCTACCATTTTCTTCGAGGGAATTGTTTATGTTATTCTTCCAATATTCTTCAATTAGAGAATCGAATTGTTGCTGTTACACTACGTGGTAATAACAGTCATTTACCCTAGCAGTATGAAGTTCAGGAGAGGATTGAAAGCGGTTTACTTCTTATGTATAGTATAAATGACGTTTGTATGACGTGTTTTTGGTAAATAAATGAAGAATTGGTTTTAACGAGTTATTGACTATGAAACATCAAGATGCATTTTTTATCAACACTAAATTAGTGACGTGAGATCTTCATTTTGTAGTTCGATTACTTAATGTTTCCTTTTTAGTGTTATTTTCTCTCATTAATTTGGTGATATATTGATATAGTTAAATCATCTTCATTTATTTTTTTTTGTCCTAATGTCATATATATTTGTATAGTGCTATAATAGGGAGAATACTCAAAAAAATACATGTAGGAAATTTTTAATCTAACATGTTACTTAGTTTTTCATCTAAATTTTGTTAGTCTAACCATGGAGGTAAAAACAGTTTTACCTCCATGGTCTAACCTCAAAAAATTAATATATTTTAGTACTAAAATGTGCATTCTGAATTGTCAAAGACAAGTCAAAGGTAATATGATTGTGCGTATTTTCATAACACGAGATTTCACGGTTAAAGGTGTTTCAATCGTTCATATAGATTTTCATTCATGATTCCTGCAGGCAAAGACAAGGGGAATGGTTTTAACAATACAAACATATGGTCATACTTATGCTTTTAAAAACTCGGCCGAAAAACAACCAATCAAGAGCCGTTTGCTCCCGTTCTCCAGACATTAGCAGTTTAATTGTATTGTTTTGTATACAAAGCAACAATAATGAATGCATGTATACAGAAAAAAAACCAGCACGAAAACTTGTATACTGTCCTTAGACAAGTAAGTGGCAAACATTATGTTTGCAATTCTCATTATTTACAACAACACAATCAGAACATATTATAATCAACACCGCACAGGGTATGCTTTCACTATTAGAAGTGTTGACGGAAGTTTGACACGTGGTAAATTGAGTGTCCAGCCCGTACAACGTATTGTTTTAGTCTTGGTATGGGTGGGGAAGGGGAGGGGTCATAGGGATGTCCCGTCGCCTTTGAAAATTTTATTGTTATCATTAGGGTTCTTAAATACAAAATAATGCGGCCTCTTGCAACTTGTAAGGGCAAAGATTGATCACTCAATTATAGTTCAGGAAATTTAGACAAACGTGGGTAAGTAACGAAAGGTATAAATTCTTCACATACATCAACAGTGTTAGGAATACATTTAATAACTGTCCGGACCCTTCGAGATCAGTTATATTAGCACATGATAGTTAATATTGTGCAAAGATGTGTAGTTTCTCGTAATGTTGCAAGACCCGTCGATACATTTCTATTCGGCTTTCATTAAATGGTGAAATCTCAAATTCAATTACTTCTTCGTCTTGCCAGGAAATATTTGACCCTTAAATAATAGCATTCGTGTCTGAGAACTAAATCGGGGGGGGGGGGTTAAACACCCCGTTCTAACAACCACAAAAACATTTCACATTGTATAAAATCCACTGCTGACGTTTTCGTATCAAAACATGAAATTAATACAGTCTATAGATGAACGAAGAACGTGAAGTTTTCGTTCATCTTTCTTTTCAGATCTATGATAGGTTAGGTTTGAAAGAAGTATGACGCACTTTACATTCAAAACTACATAATGTTACGCTTCGTAATATAGGTAAGAGTATTGCGAATAGGGCCCTGGTCACCAGTTTAAACGTTATCACTGACGACTGGGTGACGGATTATGTCCGAGAACTTGCTGTATGTGTTTTGGCACTTCCCATTTGCTTTTCGGCTACACGATAACTGATGATGTTCATGGTCAGTGGTGAATGGGGCTGTTTATGCAGGGTTGATCCCCCGTAATATCCTGCGGATGTTTTTTGTATCGTACTGTTTGTATCGCTTTGAATCAGGAAAAATGTTTATCGTAATAGATGTGATAGTGTTTCTCGTACGAGGGTTCAACCGTGGGAGACAGCTCGTACGGCGTTGAATAACCTGCAGCTGCAATTGAGGTGGAGTTTCATTGTTTGTCAAGACCTGTTTTCTGAAATTGTTGTTTATGGTTGGGACTGATGGACCTGCGGGCTGATCGTTTGTGTACTTGTAGAACGTTTATGTTTCGTTCGGTGCAGGGGTGGGAGGATGGTTGTTTCTGAGAGTCAACAATACTGTTACAAGGAATTAAGAGCTGTTGATATACTTTAATTAACCGTGAAATACGTCAGACCATCATCCGTTTAGTTGACTTAAATTAAATGTGATTCCGTAAATTGTCAATGTCGTTATTATTCAAACGGCGCGTTCAGTAACAACCCTGCAACCAACATGACCAAATGTGCCACTGTGGCATCTTAATCTGTGTATTTGAAAATAAAATACAATATTGGCAGGACGGGGGCTTTCATAAAAACTGAGTAAGGACAAAAACTAGCCTCAATGGGTGATCTAATTGAATTACTATACATTAGAGGTGAATGACCATACCTAATCTGCAAGAAAATCGTATATGAAGCACAATAACAATTAAAAGGTCACGGATGTACATTGTATGAGTATTTAACTTTACAGATGAATCTTGTATACCAAATTATAACTTTACACAGTATAATGAAGAACAAGAGGGCGTGTATATATATTTACGACACAAATGAATGAAATCAATAAACAGTACCAGCTACAATGTAACTATCGTCAAGTTAAACCAGTGGTTTCAAAATGTTTCAAAGGTAGGGGAAGAAATATTAAATCTCCTCCGAATGATTTACGTATAGGGCCTTTAACCTATAGTAAATGGGGTTCGTGCAAATGTGGGGTCTTATAAAGGAGGATATGGCCCTGTAGTCGTTTAAGCCGAATCCAGAAGAATTAATTCCGTAATTATCTTTAAACGCTCGCCAATGAGCTTAGTGCAATAAACTGGTCTTACTACTGCTGCATGATAGGTCATATTGCTCTTCCTTCATAAATACCTCGGTTTTGAATACCTCTCTCAATTATTTTCCCCCGATGTCCATGAGAGTTATCATTTTGGTATGTATGACCACTGACACATTGCTTTGTCTTACACTGTACCTTTAATAGAAAAATAAACTTTGAATGACTCCCAGCAATTGACAGCAAATCTCTCGTTCTGTTCATAATGTTTAAACATGTTTGGACAACGTTATTTTATACATTACCAAACTTTCACTCATATATCTAACATCTCTTGTAAGTGGTCATGGTCATGCTACTCCACCAAAGGGTTACAAGAGCTTAATTGCCTGTTATCATTCAATCTCTGTCTTGTCATACTTTTCAAAAATCTTATTGCAGTTAATGTACGATCGCTTAAAAAGTATTACTTACAACAATGCAAAATCCTCAATGATAATCACTGTGGTTTCAGCTATGGGGCTTGCTCTAGACGATGCAATTGACATTTACAAAGCACTCGTCGCTTGTGAATGTTTCATAGGTATTTCTTGGACCTAAAGCTTTTGGTACTATCGATCAACGTACATTGTTGCATAACTTTAACATTACAGAAGACCACTTTCGTGGTTTTAATTGTCATTTCCAAAAAGCAGCAATTTATACCTATAAGTAATATTCTTTGTAATATTCTTTTTATGAGTATTGGGTACCACACATTTCCACAATGGAATCATTCTTATTTATTATTCCATAAATTACATTTGTAATATTTCTGAGCTATTCGCTTCTTCTCTTTTCTTAAGACAGCTTTCGTCCATCCATGATGGTCACTGTGTACAATGATCAAACTAAATACTTAGACCGGTTTGCAGCAATTTCAATATTCTAAACAACTAGTGTGAAACCGGTAATATCGTGAGGAATGAAAACGATCAAAAAAAAAAAAAGCTTTCTGTCATCTAATAATGGTAAATAATTGACACGCTCGGAGATCATTAACTGTTTCCCATGATGTCTCTGAAAATAAGTGACAATTTTGTAGCGCCACTTTGTAATAAATACCATATCAAACATGATATTCTATGTACCTCGTGAAGAAGGTATAAGGCCTTTACAAAGACAAATACATGCTACAGTTTAAGTAATGTTCTTTTTATAAGATTCAGTGATGTGCTGAGCAGACAGTGATGATTTATATCACTGGTAACTTCTCAAAACAAGTAGCAGATCACTGTATAAATTGTATTTTTTTTTTAATGTGTTAAATATGTGTCGATAGACTTCCCTAGACATGCCGATGAGCTTCCAGATAGCGTTCTATTCAGAATTTGTGATAAATCTGTACATACATTTGTATATATAGTGTTTACCTACATTTCATTTCAAACTGACAAGGTATGTAGACCATTTCAAAGGCCAAAAAGTGAATCGTTAACGGTGTCCATGGGTCGCAACGTTTTCTTTTAGTTCTGCTGATGCACCGTTCTTCGTTTACTAACGTAAACGTGCCTCATATCAAGCTTAGATTTTGCCCACCAGAAAAATATTTGAATGGTACTAAGAAAATAGCAAATGTTATACTTAACACGTTTGTCACATTAGAATAGTAGAAGTTGGTTAATTTGAATTTTATGACAGAAAAAGTCAATCTGTCAGCTGTTTATTTTAGAATGTTCGTCAAGTAGTTGTTACTTTTAGTCAACCCTGGTTGTTATTGATTGAGAGTAATGTCCAGGGATGTAGGACGATTTACATAAACCATAATCCCTCTATTCACTACAAAAGTACAGGGTAGCATACTCTTAAGATAGTTAGAGCACATACAAAAGAAACATCACCAGGTCAGGGCATAGTCAAGATAATACAAAGGTACAGGGTAGCATACTCTTGAGATAGCTAGTGTACACAAAAGAAACACTACCAGGTCAGGGCATAGTCTAGATGACAGTGTATTGTATTGCCAGGTTATGCTAATTTTTGCACTAGTAATTATGCGAGATATCACATCCAGCCAGTGAAGTGAGTGTTGGATAAGATTTTTATTCACTCTCCAACACACCACCATCGGATCGAGTCATACTATGTTTCTTAGCTGAAAAAGGCGGAGCTATAATTTTGTGATTTTTTCATATCATGGGGCACAGGATCCTGATTGATCCCTGTATTGAAGCCTGGGCTAGTATAGTGTAATTTATGACTTGCATTTAACTGTGAAAATTGAAAACACAAATATTTCCTGGAGACTCCAGATACATACATTATGTAATGGTCTGGATAGTTTAAGAACTGGCACCGTTGTAAGTAGAAACTTGTTATATTAATCTGTTTTGTATAAGTATTATTTTGGATGCAACCACCTTAAAGTTAGTATACTTCTGGAGGTGCACAAATTTTGTGTAGTAATTTTGCATCATGTCGGATAAAATGAAAGTCACGCCTTAATTGGGTTTCCTTAAGAAAGTGGACGTCTGCTAGGATTGTAGTAGTGATGGTGACTTTTATAGCACTGCAAATTATTTCAAGCTACTTTTGGCAAAGAGTAATTATATGTTTGGTGTAGTGATCATGAGGTTAGTGTGCATAAAGGAAAGTTATGATGTGCTCACCATAGCTTTGGAGTAGGAATGTGTACATATTCGAGTTTATCCATTTTTTTTGTTGATATATGGAACAAATTAAACTTTGTTCAAAATTCATATATGTGTTTTTGTTACAAATTTAATTATAAATTTATGCAACACTAATAGTATAATGTATTTGGACAAAGTATTATGATCTGGTTGTGTATTTTGTTCCGATACAGTGCCACTTTTCCTCACATTGAGTTGAAGACCTGAAGCTCTGTTTGGGGGATATATTTGCACCTACTTCGACCGTAACATCTACCACAGCCTAAGTTCAGCGACCACATGTCAACAAGTATTGTCAGCCTCATTTAGGCAATATTCGTCACATGGACAATTCAGAATTCGTATTTTTTAAGAGATAAAAGTTAAATTAGAATTCCATGATATAAAGGTGGGGAAGCCCTTCAGACTAGAAGATGTAACGTCATTCTATTATAGAGGAAAGAATATCTGGTAATTATATATATCAAGGCTGAATTGATACGTACCGGTTTGCTCTCTTACAATTGAGAGAGGTCCAGATATATTGCAGCATTGGAAGGTCTTAAACTTTTCAGGGGTTAGATCAAATTTAGATTTTTGTTGTCGTCATCGAGTAAAGAGTGCTCCAGAGCAATACATTGCATCTAAGTACTCATAGTCATATGTGTCCTTATGCAGTAATATACTGAAGCAATATTGCAGTTGTAACCTTTAATTTTTTTCTTCTCTTCTTTTAAGGAGAAAGTTCCTCCTAAATAAATACATGGCCGATTAAGAAGTTAAATTCATAAAACGTGTTCTGTGTCATTAGTTGGTTATAGTATTTTCTCAAATCGCATTTTTTATTTGGATAGCCGCTAGGCGAATGTGTCACATTGCCACTTGCTACTTTTGTGGGTGACAACGTTAATGCTTCTTTGAAATGGTGTTAAATGCTGTTAATATTCACAAAGTGAGAGGAAAGTAATGGAATTTCGAGCTTGTGGTGGACTCTCCTGGGGAACAAAATATCTAACAGTTATCATTTGTTATTTATTCAAGTCACACATCACTTCTTGTGAATTGATTGAAATATGAAAACCATCAGGCTACTCGCCAATTGATGTTAATTTACTGGTATCGCCACTGGACTTTGACCGAACAATTCTTGCAAAAAAAAGTTGACGACTGCAAAAGATGCATTGCTTGCAGTGAATGTAGCTTATGCGCTTTCACCTATAGTATTGCTTCCCGTCTACTTTTAGCGTTGTAGATTCTGCAAGATACGATTTGAACACAACGTTTCAAATAGTGTAATGCTCCATTAAGGTTACATTATGCCACATGCCGAAGTCATCTATAAGATATATATGTTAAAAGGGTCATCACTTCCTAGTACAAAAACGTGGCTAAAAGTTGATATGATGACTAGTGAACAGCATAACGTATAAGATCAGCAATTTTCAATTATATATGAGCAGTTTAAGAATAGACTCGCACGTGGATATTGTACCTGGATCTCAGCCACTCCCTGATGGCCAATAGATGCGCATAGGAACGGTAAACCGTCCCCTATAAATAACCTAACAACAGATATGTGACGGACGTAATCATGGCGCTTCGATCTCAGTCACTCGCTAATAGCTCAGTTATGGACGTTATAGTGGCCAGTGCTAACGTAATAACAATTAACTCCCTGCGTTACCATGGAGCTTCGATAATAGCCGCTCGCTAATATACACACGTAATAAAGGACAGTGGTGCCCCTCTAACAAAATTACAGTCAATTCGTGACGCAGCAATAGCGCTTTGACTTTAGCCGCTGGCTAATATCCAATGTCAGTCAGTGGTCAGTAGTACCGTGTTTACGGAATAGCAATAAACATGTGACTTTACCATGGCACATCGATCTCAGCAGCTCTCGCATAGGATATGTCAGTACGTAATACGGTAATGATCAGCCGTACCATGCTAACAAAAAATCAATTTATATTTGACTCAGCAATGGCGCTTTGATTTTTACCGCTCGACAATCAACAATATCAGCATGTAAGAAGCGCTTCGACCTTAGCCTTGAAATATTACTGAATTTATTTTACAGATGGCTGCTACATGTCAAGGCTGAAATCTACTCACTATTCTACTTGTGCCCTTTATAATTACCTTCAAAGAGATGTAGAGATCTTGACAGGAGCAAAGATAACTCAACACAAGATTCATTACGTCTATTCGGGTCAGAGGTTTGTTAACACATGTATATAATTTTTAAGTTATATAACCTATAATAGGAACTTTATTGGTTGTAAACTATATTAATGTTATACTTTAAAGATCAATATCAAGTTCTTCTTTCCGAAGTAACTGTAAAATATTGTTGTTTGAAGAATACTTCTATTTGCAAGATAATCCCTCTTTTTCTCCAGGAAAGATTCCAACTAATGATTTGGGATGTCATCGTCTAAATACAATCTTCATAAATTGTTGAGAGGCCTTATCGAAATATTGAAATCACAAGGCCTAGATATGTTGACAAGAGGATGCTCTTGTAATTAATCCGGCAGTGCAAATGGCATAAACCATTAATAGGTGAAAGACACACTGGTATCTCATTGCTAGGATCTCTCCAAAACGTACCAAGGATAAATATGCATTGACATCTCTGGGGTGCAACACATGTCGTGACAACTACGTACACTCTAAGCCTGTACAATGTCATCGTTAGCCAGAACAAAATGTGCTCTGAATGTTCCGTCGGCACATGCGCATAAATACTCCTATCTCAGAGGAGGTCTTAAAAAACCAATATATCTGATTAACAACCGACCTAACTTTTCCTCCACTTTCTTACAGCATCATTTAAGTACATTTGTTCTTGACATCCTCAATAATCGTCTTTTAAAATCAGACAATGTCTTAATCAATATTCCTATTTGTAATCTTTTTCCGATGCAGACGTCATTCCCTGTAGTTTTGTTAAAGAAATCCTGTTACTATTGAAATTTCCTGTTTGTCGATTTTCGTCTCTGAGGAGGACGTTGGAAAACAATGTAATTTCATGTAAATAAAATCTTATATAGCGCACTACGCGCGATGCATCTGTGCGCTTTACAAACAATCTAGAATATACAATGACAAAAAACAGTAAATCGGAAAACATTAATACATATTCCATATACAGATATATACAGGAATATGAGATCGAAAAACGATTAAAAGCACTGGTGAAGAGTAAAGCGATAAAACAGATTGACTACAAAATCTACAATTTGAATGCAAAAAATGAAAATTCCAATTAAAGCTAGAACCTAAAACCAACACGTCAGAACAACATAAAATCTAAAAAATCATGGAAACCATCATTATACTGCTCTTGAAAGAAAGATTCAGTGATAAATGTTCAATTTACGGAAATGTCACTAATAAGCTACCATACGATTTGAAAATATTTGATCTTATAATGGATACTTTGCAAAAGTCAAAAACGATAATCTACGCTGTGCTATTCTTAGTAAGCTATTCAGTGGGAACACAGAAAATAGCAATGAGTTGTTCAGCAAACGACTCAAGCAAAATACGTTGGGAATACAACCATAAAATTATTTTCTCTCTTGGGCTGAATTTTGGTCATCGTTGGGAGAACGAAATATACGTATTAGACAATGGTACTCTCATCATTGAAAATGTTAATCTTGATCACGATGGGAATTACTCGTGTTATGCAAAATCAACGTTAGTGAGATCCTACATACTCGAGATTCAAGGTAATTGCTTTCGTAGCCATTATATTTGTAATTGTTTGTAAGAGAAAGTAGAGTTACATTTACTGTTGTTCAATGTTTTGCATTCGTTCTGATCAGTGGCGTGCTCACGATGTCAAATGAGGAATGGGTTCAAATCTAAATTTTCCTAAACGCAAGGTTGTACTTATAAATACTTTCTATAGCTATGGTTGTATTCCAGATATCATATTTCTGAGACACTAGGAATAAAGACTTTATATCAACCATTATACTAAATTTAAGAAAATATTAAATCAACATGTACGGTACCGCTCACGTATAACTGGATATGTGTGCGCGCACAGGATCGTATAAAGGCGTATAAAGACGTAGAAACAAGTACAACCGCGTATAAACTCGTTGACAAACAAACTGCCGCGTACACACCTCGTATAATCCCTGTACGAGTTTATACGCAGGAAATGCTATTATGCTCAATGAACAGGGATTAAAGTCGCCGAAAGAATTAGTGAGATGTTTCAAACAGCCGTTTCTTACATCGTAGTTTAAGATGTGATATTCACCTAGCAGCGAAGTGGACGCAGGTAAAGTGTTTGCCGGCATAGAACTTAACTGTTTTTCGTAAATTGGGTTTCTATTCAGTGTTTCTTTTCCCGAGTTTTTTTCTAGTTTTAGAGGTTATGTTTCACGGAGGAAAGGTTTACTTTGAATAGTTGGCAACATTTGAAGAAATAATAAAGCATTAATAAGCGTTTCTTTTGTCAATGTTTTATATAATTGAAAAGAAAACAAATTCCACCCAAGAATTTTGAAGCAGGGCCGGTTAAAAACAAAACATGTTTCTCGTCTGCACAAGGGGCCTCCTTTTTCCTGATTCCCGAGTCTCTATTCGGATTACAATAAATCTTAACTATCATTAAAAATTATTTTGTAAAGGTTGCCACATCTTCCAAACTAGTATTAACGCAATGAAAAGAAGAAAAATGGCCGCCCGTTTTTCTTTTCTTCTTCAGATTTCAGTACGAGAAACATGTATCTTATTTGGATAATAGAACAACTTTCGTTAATGTGGTTAAGTTAATATTTTCCTACCCTAGCTATATGTCGATTTTTTAAAGACCTTTTTTGAAAATTGATTTTGAAGCTCAACAATTTAAGAACCAAGCTAGTTGTTATTACGTGACCCGTGAGGTGGAAACCAACACGTCACGGCCAAAACGGCATTATTATACTCATCCCCACTGAAACCAAAGTCATATCACATGATACATAATATTACTTGAATTGTATTAGTAATAACAAATAACGTTTACTTTCTTTTTAGTCATCCCTACGATGTCTATTACTTCAAGTAGTCGTAAAGTCTCCAAAGAAATTCAAACTGATGGGGCAAAGAAAATTACACTGATATGCCACGCAGAAGGCGCTAAACCCAGTGTTCATCTTTCTTGGTTTGAAGGAGGGAATCTCATTGGTGGTTTGAGTGAAGCGATGGCTAAAGATCAACATGATAATAGGACAATGAGCACTTCGTTAATGGTGAATGTTCCGAAATTTCATGGATCGAAAAATATGACATGTATGACTACAGGAGGTTATATGTCTGGTTAAATGTTTACCAGTATAATATTGTCTCAGATAGGTAAGTGATAAGATATAGATAAGTAGCTCCTACAAGGTGAGTCTTCTTATCATTGAGGAAAAAGCTTCCATTGAAATTAGTTAATTCAACTAGATATATGTCTTATCTGTAACATTTGTAGTTAGTTTGAATACAATTTATGCATCATCAATTGAAGAGAATGCGCGTTATTTTCATATATATTTATATATGTATATATATATATATAGATATATCTATATATATATCTATATATATCGATATATATAGATATATAT
>JAIPMN010028612.1:0-14556 GCA_020650975.1 Apostichopus californicus
CTGCCCCTCAAACACCCTTCCAGAGAGCAAACCACGAACAGGATTTGCCTCCATCAAACAGTAATCTGTATAAATAGCTAGTCATGTAGTGGTTTATAGTTCAGATCAAATAATGAAGAATAAAGTTCGCTCGGCCAAGGAAATAACTTCTCCATTACACCCGTTTCACTTTGTCAACACCATTGCTCGGGTGTAACGATCGACTATAAAACTACGTCACAATATATTAACATTGTGGCAATATTCTTCGTAGTGCTGATAGACCGTATTATCGAAATGCTATGACGTTATTTGCAAATGTAATTGAATACGTACTGTATACAATGTGTTAATATATCTTTTGCCTTTGTAATTGGCTGCCATAGCAACTCTATTGTCACAGAGTCTATATTTACAGAAATTGTAGTATAAAAAACAACTGGAATATTTCGAACATAGTCTACGAGCAGTATTGACACAAAGTCCTTAAATGTTTTTAATTTATCATAGAAAAAGTACACAAACGAAAAATATCAAGTACGCGGTACGGTTCGATTTGTTTAAATAATTTTGATGTATTTTTAAGCAGAATTTTATTGCGTGAAAAAGATATCATACTTAAGTTGGAAATATTGACAACAGAAGTTAACATGATTAAGATACTAAATATATTCTGGCAGGTAGCGAGGCCGGGGTACAGGAATGTGCACACTAGCACTCTCCGCTCTGTTACCAGCATGTGTACAGCTACTTCACTAATGACAGGACATGAGTATTGTGCTCCTCCTTAAATTGTTGGTGAACCTGTAACTCAAAATGCCTAGCAACGGGTCTGAATATACTACATTCATAAAAGCTGCATTTTACGAAAGGGCTTAACTTTGTAACATTTGGAGCAGTTCGCTTTTTAAGATTTATGAAATAAGAATGGCTTCCTGTTGACTTGTATTGGCTTCATTGCGACCTCAAATTTGGGAGGATTACGCAAGTGGTACATGCTGGTAAGTATAGTTTTGATCCAAAGTTTAAGACATTTTCCAATAATTTTTTTCTAGCAATGTTCTTCAGACCCTCGGGACTATCGCTTGAATGGTATCATACCTAACAACCAGTTTGTGTTCAAGTTAGTATGAAACGTAACATGCAGCTTTTACATGAAGGATATCATGTCCACTTAAACGATCAAAATATTGATTACTTTGCTATAAGAAAGTACCTATTAATACGTAGCTCTAGCAAGTATATTATCGAATTCACTGCAACATTCGATACAATTAACTCCTTGTAATAGTTATTAATAACTCACAACATATTAAAAAAGTATTGAGATGCGCCAAGTTAGGAAAATGTTAACAAAACAAAGCTATTTACAGCATCATGACTTCTTAAGCCATTGTTGTTCATTATAAAATGCGTGTATTATAAAAAATAACGTCAGCACTGATATTTCCAAACATGTCAATCCTTTGAAAGGTCATCACCGCTGACGTTGAATTACAACATGTTCATATTACTAAAAGTTTCACATCTGACATTCGATATTATTCCCAAATATTAAGTTACACAATAAAATTGCCGAATGGAAAGCTATGTACAAAACACAATTTCTTTAGATCTTGATATCATACTGTCGTTAACATTATCAATTCATCTGAACATTTGAAGATGATGAAATTTCTCAAAAGTTCTAAGTTACTAAAGGTTCCAAAAGTAAGTTTCAAACCTATCCCAAAATATCGAGAAATGCCACGATAGATGACGAAATTACAATGCAACAAATTCTCCTTAAAGCTGTATAAAGAATGGTAATCATTTGACCTTCTACCATTTTTAGGATATAGAATAATTTAAACCGTACATACGACTAAAACTAAATGGTGTATAAGGCACCTGAATTGTTATAAAGTGAATAGTTATATCTAAATTTACGCTCCTAGAGGATGAATAAGTTGCAGTAAAGTGTGATTTATTAACAGTTACCATAGAAACGTATCTTTTTGTAAGCAGAATCATAACCTGCTAATCTAATAATGTCCTATGCACACACCTTTGCCATGTAATTTACAATCACCATTTTTTTTTTTTTTTTTACATTTTTGAACATTTTTATTTGGGGTATAGGTAGTAACACTTTACTAGTAAAATAGTAACAAATAATCTTTTTCGCCGAACGAAATGCAGCAATATTTTAGTTTTCTTGCAGGTCGGAACTTATTTTTACTGTTACCTTTCTATTCACTATACATACCACTAATGAAAACTTTGAAAGTAGTATTCCTCTAATACAAATATGTTAATTTTCGAGTCACAACTTGGCTCTTGACATGTATTTATATATTCTACTGATACCTTAAGATAGATAACAACTCACATAAACCGAAAGAAAATATATTGTTGGAAAATGTGTAAAGGGAGATGATTTCAAAGCACTGATTACATTCACCACATAAACAATAATAATTAAATTCAACAGTTATTAAAATGTAATTTATTGTTAACAGTTTATGTATCTTACATTAATTATATTAACTATACATATATCTACAGGTAAAATTATTCGAGGATCTATCTGCAATTTTTACCAATCGAATGTTACTTATTTTATCTTTTCAATCAACTTACTATGGAATCGAGGGTTCAAATGACATTTTAAGCATTAAGGCCATATAGTCCTGCACAAAGTGTCAGGTTATGTTGACGAGCACGATATTACAGAACTATATCGAAATTCCATTAGTGACTTTTATCCCCTCGGAGTATCGTTAAGCAAGTTTTCATTACAATATTTGTAGTTTTGACGTCTTTCATTGTTTTACTGTAACTCAAATTTATCTACAGAATATATCTGACTGCATGTTCACGAGCAAACAGTTTTTATTACGTTCAGCTACTCTGAGACTCCTGAATTAACTATGAAGAGGGGCCAAAGTACATCCTTGCTAAGATTGCGCCCTAACTCTCCATACTATAGAAAATGTTGTTCATGTTGTCCTGGAGAAATTTGCGGTTTGTATAACTCGACAATCAAGAACGACCTAAACACGCTGAGCAGAGACACTGTCGGCATTGTTTGTCAGTTGCCAGTTGAAGTTGCTGTTGATAAAATAAAGCGAGAGAGACGTTACCATATGTGTCATATGATGACATCACTTTTAAAAGCTGTTCTAAGCGATTCATGTTGCTTATTATGACTATTCAATGCAGGCTGGTAGGGTTTCTAGTACCTCATATATAAGAACATGAATATGATAATAAATTAACATGTGTAATGTATTATATTGATCTCTATCCATTAAAACCATAATGTTCTTGTTCTCATCTGTTATGTTTAGGTTTAACTTTTTTTTGATAATTTTATGGAGAAGGGGGGGGGGGAGGGGTGTGTGAGTGTCATGATTATAGTACTTTGTATGTTATTTCAGATTTTGATTTGATCTGATTTGATTTATTTCACACCAAACAAACAAAATACAACAAAAATCACATGGTGTAGGGATAACACAGTTTGGTTTGTCCAGCAGACATATTTCCACTGTGGTCCCTCAGTGTACATCTGACAGCCATGATTCCCCAGAATGTTGTAGTTTAATATGAAGGCCTACCTGTAGCGCTTCCGGAAGGCTTCGACCTAAGTAAAACGAGAGAATAAAATAGATTAAATATAAATATTGGGAAAATAATGATTGTGATATTATTATTATTTGTTAAGCTTAACTATATAGCATTAGAGACCACAAAGTGGAGATGTTGTGTAGGTTATATAACAAGAACCCAAGGGCACTATGGTTCCTTGCTTATAAGTCTATATTTACAAGGGAGCAAAACTGTCCTAAAATTTTTATTTGGATGTACAACACAATATTATTCTCAAATATATCACAAATCAACCTTTGGTCCTTTTGAGAACTTGTTGAGAACCAGGTGTCCGATTTAAGAGGATATGCACTCTGTCCTGAATGTTAATAGCTGAAACATGACGGTTATGTTTGGAAATGATCCCTTACCCCATTCACAACTAGTCTCAAAGTACCCTGTCAGTGGAAGTTTCTGAAGTTTAGTAAAATTACACACATTTTGACCCATAATTGACCTTTGATGACCTTGGATCACATAGCGGTTATTTTAGAAAATCTGCCCCTACTTCATTCACAACTTGTTCTAATATATCAGCCATGTCAGACTTCGTCAATGGAAGTTGTTGCAAAAATTATTATTATCGGGCAGTTTTTTTGCACATGAGCGACCTTGAATGACCTGACGTTTTTGATCAAAATTGTTCCCCTCGATGATGTGCACTCTGTCAGGCTTATATGGTTTCTAGTACCTCATATTTAAGAACATGAATATGATAATAAATCAACATGTGTATTTTTCTTATATTGATCTCTATCCATTTAAACCATAATGTTTTTGTTCTTATTTGTTATGTTTAGGGTTAACTTTCTTTTGATAATTTTATGGAGAAGGGGAGGGGAAGGGTGTGTGAGTGTCATGATCATTGTACTTTGTATGTTATTTCAGATTTTGATTTGTTCTGATTTATTTCAAACCAAACAAACAAAATACAACAAAAATCACATGGTGTAGGGATAACACAGAAAGGTTTGTCCAGCAGACATATTTCCACTGTGGTCCCTCAGTGTACATCTGACAGCCATGATTCCCCAGAATGTTGTATTTTAATATCCCTATGATTTCCATGGTGATTTTCACTAGTAAGTGTTTTAAATAATTTCAAGGTTGATGAATTATGAATGATTGGTGGAATAACAACAGGGATTCTCTGAAATTTACTTTTATTAATGAATTATATCAAACTTTATTTGATTACAATTTGAATTGCTTTCATCCTTAAACATTGCAGTTCTCGGATTCATTGTTTTACATGATAGTCTAATCACAATTAAATCCGGACACTAAATGAATGGATTCATTAAGAGTCTGAAACTTGTGCAAGCTTAAATCATTCCAAAATATGGATCGTAGAGTTTGTTGAACATAGCAGCACTAGAATTCATTTCAAGTTAACGTTATTAATAATGTGGGGACTGAGGGTTCTGTCTAGTTTACAACCAAAACTGGTGAGTGTTGATCAAGGCCTACCTGGATTGATTCCGGAAGGCTTCGACCTAAGTAAAACGAAAGAATAAAATAGATAAAATATAAATATTGGGAAAATAATGATTGTGATTTTATTATTCGTTAATAGTGTGAGCTAAACTATATAGCATTAGAGACCACACAGTGGAGATGTCGTGCAGGTTTTATCACAAGAGCCCATGGGCACTATGGTTCCTTGCTTATAAGCCTATATTTACAAGGTAACAGAACTGTCCTAAAATTGGTATTTGGATGTACACACAATATTATTCTCAAAAATACCACAAATCAACCGTTGGTCCATTTGAGAACCTGTTGAGAACCAGGCGTTCGATTTAAGAGGGATATGCAATATTGTCCTGAATGTTAATAGCTGAAACATGACGGTTATGTTTGGAAATGATCCCTTACCCCATTCGCAACTAGTTCCAAAGTACGCTGTCAGTGGGTGTTTTTGAAGTTATGCTAAAAATACACACATGTTGACCCATAATTGACCTTGGATCACATAGCGGTTATTTTAGAAAATCTGCCCCTACATCATTCACAACTTGTTCCAATATATCAGCCATGTCAGACTTCGTGAATGGAAGTTGTTGCAAAAATGTGTATAAGTGGGCAGTTTTTTTGCACATGAGCGACCTTGAATGACCTGACGTTTTTGATCAAAATTGTTCCCTCGATGATGTGCACTCTGTCAGGCGCGTAGCCAATGGGGAGAGGGGGGCGAAGGGGAAGCCGCCCCCTCCCTGAGCATATTTTGTAGTATTTTTTTATGATATCGCTAGTAATTCCCCTATTTTATGCGTTTTTATGCCTGGGAAGTGCCATTTCCAGCGATCTGGGTGGCATTTTCGGCCAACATTTTCTTAGGCACTTCGCGCCAACCCATGGTGGCGCTACGCTTAGATTTTGAGTTTTGCCCCCTCCTTGGCAAATTCTTGGCAAAGCGCCTGTACTATGTCCTAAAAATGTGTTGTGCTCTAATGTACACACACAGAGTATTGCTAAAAATATATCAAAACCAACCTTTGGCCCCCATAACTTGAGAACCGTGTGTCCGATCGAAGGATGGTTGTTTCTATAGAGCACACAGAGTTCTATCATATATCAAAATATTGACACACTTTTTTCTTTGCCCCGTATGTTCCAAAATGAGCATGTTTTTCCAAGATTTGACCTTTTGACCCCCTGGTCAAATGTAGTTTGACATTCTCTTTCTGACAAGCAACATGACAATTCTGTACGACCATCTGAGCTATACTTATTAACAAAACAAAACTTTGACCTCTGATAACTTCGCACAGGAAGGTCGCACAGGGGTCAACTCATGGACAATTTTGATCAGAAGACCATGTGAGATCTGAATATGTCCACAAAAATGTAAACAACCCAAGAAACTAGTAAAAGTCACCGGAGGTCAAAAGTTCACCCAGATGCGGGTCGACTATTGGATTACAATAGAGTAACTCCCAACCTTCACGGACATTTCGTTCTCAAGTTATTTCAAAAATACTAGTTTTTGACCCCTAATTGACCTTTGATCACATGACCGTTATGTTTGGAAATAATCCCTAACCCATTCACAACTCGTCCTAAAATATCAACCATGGCATACCATGTCAATGGGAGTTATTGCTTTGTTTATTAATTTAGTGTTGGCCCCTAACTGACCTTTGGTGACCTTTACAGGTACCAAAAACAATAGGGCACACCTTCTTACTATCGTGGATCTATATAGCAAGTTTGAGTCAAGTTCAACTTTCCTTTGTGAGTTACAGTGTACTCAAGCAAGTGTCACAGACACACGCACACACACCCTTACACACACACACGCGCGCGCCAAGTTGACTACATAGGTTCCTTTTGCTAAAGCAAGGAACCAAAATTGTATCATAATTAACTCTCATGTAAAGATGCATTTACGAAGCAAATTGTTTCATGGCATAGCGTCACTTTTAAATATCCTTCATGTAAAAAGTGAGACATTTAACGAGTTACACTGATTTTCTTTAACAGCAAATGTAGTCACAACGTAAATCAACGCCAGAATATTCAAATAAATATGTATAAACATAACGTTTAGCTGTTTAGTGACAATGATTCAGAAATAATGCGTTTAATAGGCCTATGTCATTTGTTACACACATTCCTAACCCTGACCAACCATCCCCCAAAATGATCGGTGACCAGCGAGAACTTGCAGAGCCTCGTTCATCACTACACCAACCCCAGACAGATCCACCCCCCCCCCCTCACACATACACACACATTTTCAAATCTGACGAATATTCCGTGTTTTACCTCATTTGCATAATCAGCATCCGTCAGTTCTTCCCCAATTTTCAACTTCTGTAATTAAAGCATATAAAAGTTGTTAAGGAAAGTGATATTCAATCAGGTGCGAGGCCAGAGCATTATAAATAATGAGAGGGGAGGGCATGTTTTGCTGAATAAAAGATGAAAATACCAGCAGGATGTGTTGATAAACGAAGCGTGAGTCCAACGGATTGGGGCCCAGTG
Source organism: Apostichopus californicus (assembly GCA_020650975.1). Classification (NCBI taxonomy): domain Eukaryota; kingdom Metazoa; phylum Echinodermata; class Holothuroidea; order Aspidochirotida; family Stichopodidae; genus Apostichopus; species Apostichopus californicus. The sequence continues at coordinate 7,603 of JAIPMN010028612.1, forward strand.
GGCAGGTGTCCGCTGAAGCCTGAAGGTCCCCTAGTTGGGGTCCATGCACACATAAATGCGGAGGTTTACGTTATTTCTGTGCTAAAACGGGGCTAAACTTCGACCTGTATATAAGTTGCATATAAGTTTAAAATGAAATAGGGAGTTGTCTACATATACATTCAAATCTCCTCCCCTCCCTGCACCACTCCCCCCTTTCTTTCGTCTTTGTCATTCTCCCTCCCTCTCTTCAGTGGCGTATTTAGTATAGTTGGAACCCCGGGGGGATCCTTCCCTAGTCCCCTTGTGCAGGGAATGCTGCCCTGACGTAGGGGCATAAGTGGAGAAATTGTTGTGATGTTAGGTGGCTTGGATGCATAATGGTGCTCTTGGCAAAGCTTTGAACTGCTTATATATGTTTAGGATTTCTCATTCTTCAGTTAATGTTTCTTAGTTTTTGTTGTTCAAAATATTAATTTTAGTAGACAATTAAGACTGGCATAAACAACAAAAACGACTAAAAAAAAATCACCTCCTTTCGTTTATAGATAGCCACTATTAGCATCCCACATTAATATATTTTTTTCTGATTTTTTTTTTTATATTATTATAATTTTTTTTTTAAGGGGGAGGGGCTGTGGTATGGCAACCCCCTTACTAGTACCCGGGCGGGCCACCCCGCTTGGTAGCTTGGTATCTACTGCATATCTTTTCTCTCCTTTCTTTATTCTCTCTTCTTTCTTCTTTTCTTCTCTTATTCCCACTTTTTTATATTTCCTTCATTTGGCTGACTGGTACTTCATTTTGCCGAATACATTGTTGAATGGAGGAGAAGGGGGGGGGGGGGGAGTGCACACCGGCACACCCCCTTCCAGCTACAGCCATATGTTCAATGAATATGAATATATATGAGTATGAATGGGGGGTCACACCAGCACACCCCCACCCTAGTACAGCCATGTGTTCAATGGATATTTCTATTATTCTAGTTGTCTTTCTTTATTATATCTAGCTCTTCTGTACTTTACGCTGACAGTGATTGCAACCATTTAATATTTAATTATCATTTTGTAATATTTTTGGTTTGATTTTTATAGTAGAAGACGGGAAGGAAATAAGTCATGACAAATAGGAATTTACAATGGTTAACCATAATATGTTAGACTTTCTTGAATTTGATCTTGACGATTTACTACAGGAAATACCTAGAAATATTATGAACTTCTGGTAAAACCATAGATTCAAACCAGAATGCAAAATGCATAGTGGTTTCGATGATGTAAACTTCAGCTATTTTCTGCATGAATCTGACGTAATGTATAGTGAGGGTGTACAACATACTTGGTATTAGTAATACAGTGAAAAGCAGTGCGATGTGACAAACAATAAATTCACAATGACACAGGCTGTCCTGAAATGGGCATTGACCTCAACAACAAGCTTCCTGTACTTAATGTGATAGATGCATCAACATACTAAATATGACATAAGTCCTTGCTGAAATATTGTGTAAACCATGGTTTCACAATCTGACCCCTGGTGAACTCAAACGACCATTGACCTCCGCCCACAACATTAAGGCTCCTTGCACTCAATGTGGTACAATTACATACCAAATATGCGATCTGTCCAAGCTTCCCTTACGATATTATGTATAGGAAGATGTGTTAGGGTGGAGAGACAGGTACGAGGGGAGTGAAGTAAATGTTTGGCATTTGCTGACTTCAAATGACCTTTGACCTTCACCAAAAGCAATAATAGGCTCCTTAAATTTAATATAGTACATCAAAGCAAATATGAGATCTGTCCTTTCTTGCAATATCATGTTTACAAGGTTATCACGATTTGACCTGTTGTCCCCAAATGACCTTTGACCTACATCAAAAAGATTAGGCTTCCTGTACTCACTGTGGTACATTCACACACTAAATATGAGTTGGTCCGACCTTCCCTTCTTGAGATATCGTGTTTACAAGGTTTTCAAAAGTTGACCTCTGGTGACCCCAAAAGACTGTTGACCTCCACCAAAAACAATAGGCTTGTTGTACTCAATGGGGTACATCTAAACACTAAATATGAGGTCTGCCCATGCTTCCCTTCTTGAGATATCGGGTTTACAATGTTTTCACAATTTGACCCCTGGTGACCCCAAATGACCTTTGACCTCCACAGAAAACAATAGGCTTCCTGTACGCAATGTGGTACTTCTACACATTAAATATAAGGTCTGCCCAAGCTTCCTTTCTTGAGATATCGTGTTTACAAGGTATTCACAATTTGCCCCCTAGTGACCCTAAATGACCTTTGACCTCAACAGAAAACAATAGGCTTCTTGTACTAAATGTGGTACATCTACACACCAAATATGAAGTTGGTCCAACTTCCCTTCTTGAGATATCGTGTTTACAAGCTGGGCGTCACAAACGCACATATACACGCATACACACCTACGCATACATACGCCATCATGAATGCATAGGTTACGATATTCATCGAAACCAAAAATCGCATGTGACAAGTGATTAGACTAAAAACCTATCAATTTAACATCCGGATGTGACGTAGGGCCTTTATCAGGATAAATAAAATTTAAAACGGAAACATTCTTTCACTTGGCACATAAGATTAACTAGGCTAACATTACAGCCAACTCCATGAAGTGAAAACAAATCTCAAGTTCACAGGTGCTTGACCTAGTTTCTTCTTGGCAGCTAGCCAAGAAATGTTTTGAAACCAACGTCAAGAACAATGGTATGTTCCAAAACAGTTTGGGCTTTCATATTCAACAAAACAATACGCAAGCTGTTTCAAGCACAATCATTTGATTTGGGGGGTTACGGTATTTTACGTAAAGTTGTTATGAAAAGCTTCATCCAGAGTAGCTGCAACAACTTTGCGAACATCGTATAAGTATTATCGGAAGATTTTGTTGAATATGCCTACTTGGTTGCTGTCTTCTAGAAATATATGGCGCCTAATGGCGGGTATATTTCTGATAGATTCCCGCGCTTGATATCACCAAAGAGATATTTTGAGAAGTTGCTTAACAACAAGTCAAAGGAAATTTTAGAACCGTTACGGCTTTTGGAAGCTAGTGTACAATTTGTTCAGTGTGTACTGCAATGAACTTTTATTGGCGGGAAACTTCGGCTGTAAGACCGAGAGACTCCCCGTAGTATTTGGAGTGTTCCCGCTGATGGGATTACTGTATATGCGGTATGCGTAAATACTGTATCACACTAATTGTCGTGCGGATTCCGCTCGTGTTTCGGCGGTCTCTGATCTGAAAATGTTTTCAAAAAGTTCCTAGTTGTATATAACACAAGATATCGTGTTTACAAGCTGGGCGTCACAAACGCACACACACACACACCCACACACACACACAAGCATGATTGCAAAGGTTACTATTATCATCGATACCAATAAAAAGTTAAAAGTGTAAAACATACAGTACTATAGATTCTTAAAACTGTCTTTACAGTCCACTTCTATCCCGAATGCCAGGAACAGGGAATTTTAGTAATATAAAGCGAAATTTAAACTAGGAATATCACATTTATGAATCTGCCTGATGTGTGAGCAAAAGGGAGGGTGGGGAAGGGGGCGGTAGATATGTGAAGGAAATCTCTACTAGTTGGAGCAGCATATGTATGATTCCGGAAATTAACGCCGGGAAGTAAACTTCTTAAACCAATAACCTCACACTCATGAAGAGCAACAGGGATGTGTATCTGCACTCCGTCTGGAAATTGTTTACGCTTAGTGTTAAAGGCAAACTGATGGCAACAGCTATACTGCATACTTAAGGATGGATTTAGGCAGAAACTCATTTCTTTTTCAACTGTCTACGACAAATCATCCTTATGTTTGTACCTAAAGTAAATATTTACACGCAATGATAACTCACACGCATTACTTACAGGAAAGAATGATTCAGGATCTCCGTCCAGAAGCCAGCGACCAGACTGAAGATCCAGATGATAATTGCGTTCTTTATTTCCGTAAGGAAACCAGCAAACTGTAAAATGGATAGAACAGAAGACTATGGTAACTTGTATATTGTAACTTGACCATGCATGGATAATTGAGACACTGGGAATTCGTAGTATACCTTACCATGATCCTCGCAACCCTCCCCTCACCCCGTCACGTACTAGTGTTCGACCGATTATATGATAATCGTTAAACATGGATAATAGGATGTTTTGTAAGATGCACTAAGCGAAGTGGCCAAAAAAAATAATTACGTCGTCCCCCTAAGCTTAGTGCAGGTATACTGTATGATGTTAACTGCCAAATAGTATATTGAAGATAGTATATAGTATATTGAAGAGCATACTGGATAGTATATTGAAAAGAGCATTAGTACAATCTAGCGTGAGGGACTTGCGATACCGTTTCCTTCCCGGCTTTCAATAGCGTTGCATCCAATGATCTACATGCTTGTCCCGTTGTGGTCGTGCTGAATCAAAAGCGCGGAAACATACAACCCTTTACGTGGAACGTAATAATCGGTTTCGCATAATCGGTAGCGCTATGGATTTTGCCGATGCTGATTATTTACCAATTGTCTGGTAATCGGTCGGATGCCGATTATCTAACCGATTATCGGTCGAACACTATCACGTACATATACAAAGAGGATATTTGACTTTAACCCTCACATATATGTCATTACTCAAAAGATGGAGAGTATACTACCTTCTCGTCCTTCCGAACTTGACACATGTTATATGATATTCATTTATTGAAACAATTATCAATATTAGGTTAATAATTAAAAAGTATTTTATTAAATATTGTGTCATAATCAGGGACATATCGCCAATACAGTTTAAAGAGTATTTTAGTGTTTTAAATTTGAAAGTAAAACTGGAGAATATTGGTCATTATAACCGTCACAGTCTGTTATTTGTAAATTTCCCGTTATAAATGATTTACGTAGAAATATAACCTGAGAAAATCTACAATACATATGATCAAAACAACTGCAATCCAAATTATGGTACAAGTTCAAATAATCTTGCTCAACGAAAAGACACATAACAAACCTAATTCCGTACCCTAAGAACCAACCGGCTGCTTTACTTGAATAAACATATTCCCCTTTGGACCTTTTGTCTTATCGAAAAAGACGTGACCGAACAATTACCCCCCAAACAATTACCCCCGGACGATTACCCCCCCCCAGTCAATAACCCCGGGCAATTACCCACCGGACAATTACAACCCGGACAATTACCCCCAGGACAACTACCACCCGGACAGATACCCCTGACAATTACCCCCTAGGACAAAACCCCCGGAAAACTACCCACCCGGACAGCTACCTCCTCGGACGAATACCCCCTAGACAAGTACCGCCCGGATAAATACCCCGGACAACATCCCCCTGGACATATGCCGTTAACTATAGGGGACGGATGCAGCGACGGATACGCAGGTCTGTTTTCTAGTTTATTTACCCGTGGGCATCAACATATACCCTGGTCCCTCGGGCAACTGTGAGAGCATATTTACAATATATATTTACAAACTGGCACCACTAGGGTCATCGTTTGCTTCTGGCCCTATTATCTCGACTTATTTCGACTTTTTCAAAAGATTCGAGCTTTTCATATATAAGCCCCCAAAACTCTTGGATAGGGTTTGACAATGGACCGAGGCCCGGGGCAAGATAGGTGGAGACGGTGGTTAAAGAAGCACGAGGGGGGGGGGCGTGGGGTGGGCTTAGGTCACTGATGGTAGTAACTATTAATTTACTCTTAGTGAAAGTGACACTATTCTGTATTATTAATCTCCGAACAATTCCGGCTTATTGCGACTTATACCATTGTCAAGTTTTCTTTTGAGTAATTTTACTTGATGATTTGTTATGTTATGTTATGTTAGTTTTTGTATAGCGCTTTATATGGCACAGTCATCTCAAAGCGCTTTGAATCCCTGGTCATCAGGCTGGCTGCCGAGAATCCAGCGCACACGCCTAAGTTACCTCACAGGTACCCATTTATACACCTGGATGGAGAGGGGCAGTCGAGATAAAAGTGCCTTGCCCAAGGACACAACATAATGGTGAGAGCTGGAATCGAACCCACAATCCTGAGATCATATCTAAAACTAATGCATTAGCCACTCGGCTACCACGCTCCTCTTGTTTTGCTTATTCTGAGCTATTTTTTTTTCGTGGGAGTGCACGCTATTTTAATATGGGAGGAGCAGAGGGGAGGGGCGGGGCAAGCACAACCACGGTCCACCCCTCTAGTTTGGTTTGCATGATCATAATCCATACCCGTCATGCATTGTTTCATAGACCGCCAGGCTATTAGTCAAACCCGGTTACGGTGTAACCCGTTATACCAGCAGAATTGCCTGTTAAGTTTCATAATAGTTTGTACGATTGTTTGAACAATAAGAAAAGAAAAAGGCTTGAGACCATGACGTCACTACCATTTGAAAAAAAATTCTCTGGTCATTCATTTTGCAAAAAGAATGATGATAATCTAAGAAATCCATTTAATTTTCCCTAGTTTTAATAATTATACATGCCAACTATTTACAGATTAGTGATTGCTACATTGTCCACAAATTGCCCACCATGTAGAATAATAGGTTTTCCTTGTGATATTTTTCACAAAGGCCGGTAGCGTCTGGCGCTTACCCAGGATTTTTCATGGGGTGTCGCCTCACCTTTAAGAGATTTTCTACTGTATGAAAGCGTGCTTAGATGCAAAATGGTATAATATGTTGCCGTTCTTAAGCAAGACTTAACTTACATCATTGGCGCCGCCAGGAGTTCGGGTAAATATGGGGGATTTGGGTCATCCAAATTCATGGTGATGTCACATATACACAATCAGCATTGCGAGTGTATTCTTATTTTGAGGTATCAAAAAACTACACATCAAGGTCCCCACCCCTACAAAAAAGGCTCATAAGTTCCTCGCTTCTTCACGCCTCCATGCAGTTTGTGCT
>JAIPMN010028624.1:2350-15053 GCA_020650975.1 Apostichopus californicus
CAAGGCAGCAGTCGGAATTTTCTGGCTCCAAAACCCATCCAGTTGGAATTTCAGCCACTACACCCCCCCAATCATCATTACAGGCAAAACAAGTCTGGGGGGGAGGGGGTGGCTGGGAGGGTGGTGTAGGGAGAAGATGAATCTATTTATGTTCATGAATTTATTAATACATACAAAGTGAGAGAACAAGCAGAATGATTTCTCGGTAACCAGAAGACCGATAAGTAAATTGTTGAAGCAGCAGCAGCAGCATTGATCATCTTACCTTTTCAAAGCCACTAAGTTGGCTTTCTTTAGCAACTTTGTTCATTTCCTCCATCACGTATTCATTTACTTCCTGTTTTGAGATAGACAAAAGGAAGAAGAAGGGTTAAGAGAAGACCCTCTCTGTAAAGAATGCAGAAGGTTTAAGGATAGACCCTCTGTTATGTTGACATACCCTGCTATCCATTTTTTTCTCTTTACAATGCAACCGGGGCAGGAAGAAGGTAACAAAAATGAGCAGAAGATGACATTGGAAATTTGTATATCAAAGTGATAATACATTAATGAGAACATGGAAGGCAGGCTGTAGTGGTAAGGGGGGGAGGTGTAAATTGCCTGGCCCCATCTTTTAATGTGCAATCGTGCAGGCATTGGCAGGGTCCCATATAGGCTTTGGCAGGGTCTCATATGGGTATAAAAAGAATATGCAAATGCATATATGCATATACAAAGTATCATACAGGTTTTGATTTCCAGATCAGAATGTACACTTGAGGCTTCCAATTATGTAATCAGCTTAATCATTTAACTTAAATATGTAATATTTCATTTTGTATGTAAATGTATGTTCTTATAGAGTGAGATAAAAAAAAAATCTTCTTCTTATTGTCTAAATAATGTTTGTGGATAGCTTTCATAGCATATTCAAAGTAGTACTACCATATAGCACAAGTACGAAAGACAAACTGCTGTGCCTTTGCATATCACTTGTTGGGTTTGATATACTGCAGTGAAATTGACCCATATCAAAACAATTAATACACTGAGTATCCTGCTGTACATGACCTTTGACCTCGACCAACAGCAATTTTAAAGGTCTCTTATCCTCAATAACTGACATCTTCAAAGCAATGAATGGGGTGTCTGCTACTAAAAAATCTCCTTTCTTCATTCACATATTGTGTGTACAAACTTTCTCTTCTTGAACCTGGTCAAGCAGAACACTTACCTTTTTATAAATTGTACACAACTAACAAATATATAATTGAAAAAAACGTATCAATCAATACAAAATCAACAGTTTAGATGTAAATAATTATGAGAGTAATCACCTTTAATTTACAGAGTTCAACAAAGTCTCCTTCCCAACCTTTAGAAGAGGCAGTTTTCTTGATTTGATCTTCATCGGGCACCACAACAGCCACACAGTTAGCCTACAGAGAGGAAGACACAGAATGAAAGTAAACATGCTTGCATTTATTAAAGTATCATTAAGAAGGAAAAATTGTTGCTTTGAAAAGGGCAAAAATTATCTTTTGACATGGGAAACGAAAAACATATTAATCTAATAAACATTTTGCTGAAATTTTCATGCACTTTATACTCGCTGTATTTGAGATATCTTCATGTTGAAGTAGTTACATTCTTGTTCAACATGTACAACGAGAGGTGGTATTCTTCACAATTTGAATTCAATTTTTTCTGTAAACCTCGACCGAATCAAAAAACATTATTACTCCGATAAGGGACTTCGTCTAACCCCCCTATCTTACCTTGAGACTGTTTCCGTAAATAAATATCTGGGCTATCAGGGGGCTTGTCAGGTAGGCCAGCTCTATCTTCTCGGGGGCGAGGTATTCACCCTGGGCCAGCTTAAATATGTGCTTCTTCCTGTCAATAATCCTGAGAGTGCCGTTCTAAGGATTAAGAGATTTAAATATTATTTGTTTTCCAGTACTTAAGTATGCAAATAACATGGAATTATCCAACATCGATTCAAGCTGTTGGGCAAACTGTTAATGCTTCTTATTTTTAAAACCCAAATAATATTCACAAAATGTTTAGTTTGGATGACTGGTTGATCTGTGGAGTCAGGGCAGACACTTAGAAAGCCTTTGACAAGATTGTATCACAGTTTTGTAATAGTACTTATCATATAATTCAGGAATCCAACCAACCAATTCATTAATCAATCCATTAATCTGTCACATTCATTAAGCTAATGTGGGGGTTAAGTTTTGTTGTGTTCAAAGTTTCCGTAATATTTTCAAAAGGCTTTAAATTTGTTCTCTCTCATTGAACACTATAGTTCCTGTGTAGAAAACTGCTATATATACATCTTAACACTTGTCTAGTAACTTGTACATATCGTATAGCATTTTGCGATGCGATGCCGGATAAAATTACGTTCATAAAATCAATGAAGTCATCGTCATGTGGGCCTAGGTATTTAACTGTAGAATAACATCACATTGTTGATTACTACAGTAGAGCCAGTAATAACATGAAGCATTTCAAAACACAGGTCCATTGTTCTCCATAAAGTTGTTGAAATAAAGTGTATTCTCAGAAGTGAAAGTCAACTTCTAAGCATTCCTCTGTTACGTGTAGGAGTTAATTATTTTTGGAGAACAGTAAATAAGATGGTTTCGTGATTAGGTTTATTGTAGTTCAGGACTGTCTTGAACATGTGCTCTTTCTTTTTTTCTTTCTTTCTTCCTTGGTTGATCTGAAGTGAGCATCTGGGGGGATTTGCAAGAATTGTCTGGATTATAGGCAGTGTGAAAAAAGAAAAGAAGTTGTTATAAAATTCGTAGAGCAGAACATCTTTCTTGAAAGTGATTTGGGCATTGCAGCTACTCAAAGTTGATATACAATTTTGTCCAATAGTAACAATCCTTCAGCCATTCTCATTTACAAGACATATTGCTTGAATATAACTTCAAATCTGGTACCATCATTTTTTTTTTGTAGGTACCCTTCGATTTTTTTTTCTTCAAGCCAAGGGATGGGGAGCCCCTTAACTGAGACTCTAAGACCCATACCCTGGCTGGACAACTTATCTTCTGTTCTTCACACAAAATATGGCAATTCCATTTCTGATACAAAAACAATGATTTCTTAACAGTAAGGTTAGGAGCATTTTATCCCCATTAAGTTAGAATGTTAGGCTATATAATCACTTACAGGAAGCCATTCGCCAATATCTCCAGTATGCAGCCAACCATCCTCATCAATGGCCTCTTTAGTAAGGTCAGGTCTTTTGAGGTAACCTTTAGAGACAGATGGTCCCTTGCAACAAACCTGAAGGGATAAATTGCAAACAAAACACCACTCTTTATCACTGAAAAATCTAAGGAATTAATGTGTAAAATGTCACTCCTGTGTGACAGCATTGTGACATCATTGTCATGTGATATTATTGTTGTGCTTAAGATCATTGTATACAACTTTTTAGGTGAGGGGGCAAAAACCAAAGGTATTGTGTATAAACAAATGATCTTTAACTAACAAATAAATGAATGAACATGGTTGGTTGAATTAAAACACGCCCCCAAAATATACTAATATAACTAATGTATGCTACAACCAATCAAAAGTGACAGTGAGAATGTCAAAGAAATTCCACCTACAATCACCCTTCTTAATAAAAACCATTGTCCATCCAGGCCTCCAAATTCAGGCTGCTTACTGCCTTAATACCATTGAATTCTGCCATTCTCCAGTAAAAACTACAAACAAGCACTGACAATTTTCAGCCACTAAACATTGACGATTAACACACATGGTAAGTCAAAAAATCCACCTGGTTTCCGATACATAAAGTAATCCCTGTATTACTGCTTATTATCAGCAAATATTAATGAGCTGCTCCATTAAGCCTGTACAGTAACTAATGTGTATTGTATTACAGGAAATTGCCAAGTGAGAAATTTGAATTTTAGCCATAGGTTTTTAAAGCACTGGCATTAATTTTTTAGCAAGTAGCAACAATGTGAAATTCTGGCCTGCCATCAGGTACCAACCTCTCCTTTGCCGTCTTTAGCCGAGTAATCTTTCTCTGTAACATCGACAAGTTTGATCATAAAGTTGGCGGTGGGGGGTCCGACATGACCCACTGTGTTATCGCCAGCGATGGTACAGGTGATGGCTGCCGTGCTCTCTGTTTGACCGTAAGCTTCAATCACCTATCAACGGGAACAGAAATACTTGGTCAAGGTAGAAGGAACTTACGAGGACAAGAAACGTCCGGTCAAACATTCATTGGATTTCTAATTGCTTACAAATTCCTGCACCTGTAAAACCTAAGGGTAATGTTTTTTAACTTTAGTACAGAGGTAATTTAATATTATTATTGCGAAGCAAGACTGGCTTTGGTTCATGACTTTTCCTAATCAAGTTCTATTCAACTAGCTGAACACCATGTATGATATCTTTGCATGGTGGCCAAGTGGCTAAGGCGTCGGACTCTTGATCCAAGGATTGCTGGTTCGATTCCTGCCTAGTTCATTACGTTGTGTCCTTGGGCAAGATGCTTTATCTCACTTGCCTCTCTCCACCCAGGGGTTAAATGGGTACCTGTGAGCTAACTTGTCATTGGGCGCAGTATATTACTGCTGCCCACTGGAGGGTTTTGTCTCTGGAACATGTTATCATTGACCAGGGGTAATATAACGTCTGCAAAGCGCTTTGAGACCTATCGCTGGTATAAAGCGCTATATAAAAAGCAAATATTATTATTATTAAAATATTTGCAGAGAGCTCTCTGAGATAGCAGACCTGTGCATCATTTAAATGCTAACTTAGAGAACTGAAAAGTGCACCAAATTGCTTGAATTCTCTTTTTCGTCGAAAAAGACCTTGTAAAAATCAACTTGAACAGCGACGAAGACTCACCCAACAGCCAAAGCAAACTCTGATAAAGGCCAAAACATCTTTGGACATTGGAGCACTAGAGACGAGCATCATTCGAACCTCACCGCCCAATCTAGCCTAAAAAAGAAAGTAATAGAATGGTTTGTGATCGTGTGCGCGATACTGTTACAACATTGTTTCCAGTAGATATAAACATGAAACACACAAAACTTGCCAATTATATATTCTGATAACCGGACGTAGTGATGGAGTCTTTGAAATTCTCGGAACAGATCAAGACACGATGACTATTGATCCCTCATATGATCACTATCCCAAAACATGCAACCATATTCTGTAATCTCTGTAGATTGTCAAATGTAGCAGATATCAATAACATACAACCATTGAGATAAAATCACCATTCTCAAGAGGCTAACAGATAGATATTTTGTTTTCACGAACTCTTTTTTGCCACTTTTTTTTTTTGGGGGGGGGGCTTTAAGGCAGGCCTAGCTGTAAAGACATTTTATAGGCTCATCCTTTAAAGTGAGGCAAATCCTTTGACTGCCAAAAATGTGATATTAGACTCCCTTCTCCAATATCCCTTCCGGAATGCATTTTGCTAAGGGATTGTAACGTGTCTAGTCTGTGCACAACCGCCCCATCCCCCCACCCCGCCACCCACTTCCTCTCTCTCAGTCTCACATCATTTTGGTAATCTGTTTGCTTGTTGCTTTAGATAATGCTTGCAATTCTACTGCAAACTTAATCAATAAAAGCATGAATTAGCATAAATCTGTTCCATTTCAAATCAAAAATAAGTTCAATCAATGAAAGGCTTGAGCTAACCCACCTGCATCTTTTGAAACACCAACTTGTCCCAAAGAGTAGTTTTCTTGACAATTCCCTTATCGACATCACTCTTCTTTTTCTTGAAGGCATAATTAAAGATGGCTTTCTTTAAACCTTTCGCCTTCTCAACCTCTATTACAATCTGTGAATAAAATTCAAAATTTCCGATATCAGCAGATAATCTACACTGCATTCCTCAAATGTCATATTGTGAACAGTCCTGTTACAAAAAAAAATCTGTATCAGCAGAGAAAGTACACTGCATTTCTTAAATGTCATATTGTGAACAGGTCTGTTACAAAAAACAAAAAATACAGTTACTGAATCACATATTGTACTTCTTAATTGTAATAGTTTAGTGTGTTTTTTTTTATCCTAATAACATGTAAGGCTACGAAAACTCAATAATTGTCTTTATCTTATTTGATCAAGATGATTGTGATAGACAACTCCCCAAAACTGCTATTGGAACATACTGTTTCGTTTGGGAGATATCACGTTTTAAAAAACTACAACAAAACGCTTGTGTGATTTTTATCAATATCTTGTGATGTCACAGTTCCATTACGGACTAGTGAAATCTACATAGTGTCAATTTTAGACTTGGTCAAGTCTTCGATCTAGTAAATGACATGGCGCATTTTCCTTTCCAGGACAAATAGCCGACACATCTCTAATGTTATATATCTTCCCAGATTTAAAGATATAATTATGGTCCATTTGAACTACAAACTATATAGTCACTAGTTATTGTGCAACAAGGAACAGCTGAAAATGAAGCAATGTTTATTTTGCATGCAAACAGCTATATCTTACAATAAACTTCACATTCACGCATGGTATCCCCTGCTCACAGGATGTTATACAAGCAATAGTGTTTGTTGCCTTTCAAGCTTGTATTGATATTTAGTTTCAATAATGGTTTCATTTTTTATTTCTCTTTTGAAACTGAAACTGAGAACTTGCTGTAGCATGCCTTCTCAAATCGTCTTCGAAAGAGAATTGATTTCAACAAGTTTCCCGGTCATATTAATTCAAGCCAATCTTTATTTACTTCTACTTGGTAGAGCTTAGAACAACAACTATGTATGTTGCTTAATAATAAACCTACGATGATTAGTTGTGGAAGCCAAAGTCACGACCGAGAAAGAGAAAGGTTTAAGACCATTACCTTTGAAAACAAGAACGCAACTGTGCGTAGTGTAGTGATTCCTTGTCATATTTTTTATGAATTTTATTATTGATTGTTGATGAAGATTGAAACAATATTGTGAAGGTTGAAGCATTCCAGCGTGGTATTTATATAACCAGGGTGACTTATGCTCATATTGTTTATTAAACATGATTTTTGTCAATCTGACAGTCAAGACAACAAATTTATACACCAAGTGCTGTGTTTTTGTTGAATCAAATGACAAAGCTACTTGTGGTATGTATGTTATTGTTAATTTTGACAGTATCTTGACAGTATCTTGACAGTATCTTGAATATATCTGAAGAATACCAACCTGTACAAATTTCATATATGGCATAATCTTAGACCTGAACAAATATGTGACAGTAACGTCACATAGTAAAGTATACGTGACATGACAGGTCTGATTAGAATGAAGGTAACCATTGACATTTTATGGTAACAAATATAGTAGATCAGATAATTGGTGCTTCCCCCACCATAGGTATATGGAGTTAGGTAAAAATTGGTCTCCTAATTTCTCCCAGTGTTTGCAGTATTGACATTTTAAGAAATTCACTTTAAGCTCCGCCCACTCATGAATATTAATGAGATCAGCACCAAAAACAATAGGGATCATGTACTCACTATGGGTAATCCACCTACCAAGTATTAGAATGATCCAATGTTGCATTATTCACTTATCGTGTTTACAAGCACTCGGCCTCACACACAGACAGACACACACATACGCACACACGCGTACACACGAGCATGACCGCATAGATTCCAAGGAATCAATGATTCTGCAAGGAGAGAGAGAACTCACGACAAAATTTAATAGGTCGAGAAGAGTTGTTCCAGTAGAAGGAATGAGCTTTCATTTACTGCACCCACCTTATCATAAATCCTGTTCAGTAATCTGGGCACCGTAACGAACAACGTCGGTTTCAACAGGGCTACATCATCCCCCACCTTCCTTATGTCTCCTCGGAAGAATCCAATCCTCGCACCGTTAACAATGATTATCGCCTTGGAAATGCAACGAAACAGAAAGATGTGTCGAAATTTAATGAGTATCATCTAAAACAATTTGCAGATAAGCAATAAAAAGAAACTAGCAAAATATTAACCATGATGAAAGAGTCAATAGTCTCGTAGACTTATAGTAGAGTACGACATGAGTACCACAAGTATGAGTACCATAAATATGAGTACAATGCTCTGAAAGGACGAGTACTCAATCTTGCATTAGTATCTATACTATGTTTCCAACAGTGCAGATACTATAATGAGCAAATCCACGATATCAAATTTCAAATTATTTGAGTACGGACAAATGTGCAGGGTAAAGAGTACCGATTCACTTCAAGTCTGGGTTTAGTTTGTACTGTTCCTCAATCGAGACGATATAATACAAACAGTTTGTGAATAAAAGACGATATAAAGTACCTGGCAACATCTCTCGAACATGTGAGCCAAAGGTAAGTAAGAGAGGTACCGATCGGATGGACCCATGGTCATTCCAACCTTTAAAAAAAAAGAAAAAAAAAATGATGTATGATGAGAAATCAATTTATTTGCAAATTTTTCCAAAAAAAATGTACAGGGTAAATCTTGTCATGGGAACTCTTCTCCTTACATAACTTCTAGTTTTAAAGTCACTTATTGTGTTTCATAACTATACTGATGCAGGACTTACACACTTTCTATCACCTTTACTTAATTTTAACTTCCTAAAAATATACATAACTTTTAATCAACTACAAAGCTTTTTTTTTTTAATATGAATGCTATGAAGCATTTGTACTAGCCAAAAAAATCCAACACACTTTATTTATGTAAAGTCCAGACCAGAGCAGTCACAAATTTTGGTTTTTAGCATGCTATATGAAAACTATGCCTGTGACTTGCTAATGTTGGGGCCTTACTTAGTTTAGGAACATCTGAGGTAAAGTAAACATTTGAAGCATCTGCTGTGCATGTGTAGCAAGTAGCTAAAATGTAGTATGCCATCAAAGTTTTGCGAATGGAGAGAAATTCATACAAATGAATGCGACTAGATTCTTTAATATCTGGATTCAAACAACAAGTATCAATTGTTTCTTATTTGCAATTCTGAAACATTTACAATTTAAACATTGTACACTTACAGTAACAATTCTAGCGTAATAATTGTAACATCACTTACGACCAGTCCCAAGCAATCCCTCAAGTAACTTGGATTGCAAAGCCCTAAATTTCTAGGTTTATGTGCTGGGATTGATACTGTATTACATCAGAATATATTATCAACACCTTCCTTCCCACCACCATGAACAACTATTACCTCCACAAACATGGCCAGAACTTGACCCCCCCCCAACCCCTCCCCTCAAACCCCTTCTGCATTCAACATAACATTTTGGTAAAAGCTAGGATGTATTTCAAATTGAAAATGAGACCAGATGGCTTTATTTTTTATCTAAAACTCACATTTTTCGTTATTTAGGATCCAAACTTACACTTAACATATTTTTTTTACCACTGTAGGAATAGGATGGCTGAGCCATACTTCTATACAAAGATGTTTTTGATCACTTATATATGGACTCATGTTTTTCTGTTTTTGTTTTTTGGGGAGGGGGTTGACCCTCAGAAGCTACTGTTTCTTCTGTTATTCCACAATTTTAACACATCCCTCCCAATTCAGTGGTGAGTCCAGCATTTCCTGGAAGGATAGATGGGGTGGTGGGGGGCCGGAGAGAAGAGTAACATTACATACCCGAATCACTACCAAACTAGAGGAGCATAAGTCAGATTCGGTAAATTGCAAGAAAATGCACTTGCATGATTCATGCTAAATTTGTCCACAATTTACCCGGTAACGTTTGTAATAGTATCTTTGCAATTAATTCTAATTGTCGACAAATTTCAGAATGGGGCCCAAGCCCCCCCCCTATGCCCCCTCCCCAGGCCAAGCTACCGCTGGATTTGTTCCTGCAAATGGCAATACAGTCACTCCTTGAAGACTAATGCATATTCATACCTTAACATTGAGGTATGTAGCTGTTATGTTGGCAATCATGTTTTCATGGGTAAGCAGAACTCCTTTTGGATCACCTGAAGTAGAGAAAGGAAAACAGGAAAGAAAAAGGAAAATGAAACAGCTGGAATTAGACCCTCTCAAATGAGTTTAAATTAAGAGGAAAGCAACTTGTAAAACAGTAACACAGAAAGATGGCTGAAAGTTCAAGCCTGAGCAAACAGGAATGAATCAAACAGTATGAAATGAGCAAAGGCAGTTTTTTTTTGTTGCTGTATTAATTGAATTAATTTTAATTTCCTGCTAGGAGTATTCAATTAGGGGTGACCAAGTGATCGTTACCACAACGATCTCCTAAGAGATTGAGGTACATAGCTCCATGTATGTAAATAGCTACAAGACTTTTGGGTCACAAATCACAGAATGTTCCTATGTACTCCATGCTGCAGGAAAAAACTCAACCGGTGCAAGGAAACAGGATGAGAAAAATTTCCGGAATGCTGGATTTTAGAACGCTCTGCAAAGGTTGTTACAAGCACAAAAGACAATTTTCAGAAGCCTTTTTGTTTCCTGTGTCTTCTCAAAATATTGAACAGTTAATTCAGAAGCTGCTTTTGGATAAATGAACAACATCCATTATCCAGGGTTTGACAAGAACTGACTGAAAACCAATCACTTCCTTATAGGAACTATATAATTATAGGGTTCGTAGACGGTGGTTGATACTGAAACAAAGCTAGGTCACTCAATTGAGGAACCATCATTCTGCCCTTGAGCTTCACCACCAGTCCTTTACATCGAGTTTGCTGCTCTAGGAATGGTTCTCTGATGATGTCGATAACCGAGGAGCTATATATTCTACTAATAGCTGATACTCACTATGCAGTCACAAACACAGACTGTAACATCCTTTGATGGCCTTACTATTATACACTGACAAACGTGGCAATTTACATGAAAAAAGCATTGAGAGGAATAATTGACACTCAGCCACGTTCTTCTGCTGTAATATTAACCTTTGCAAAAATTTCTGGCTCGGAAGAATATGGGTTTCTTCCTGACCTTGCTCACCATGTCAACAGCAGTATGAAATTTCATATATATAAATAAAGGTTATATTAAAAGTTGGTTATTTCATATGTGTCATGGCTACTTTATATGTAAGAAGGTTACTGTGTGTTTAAGGTTATGTTATACACAGAAAGGCAGCCATTTTGCCGCATATATTACTGGTCACAGAAAGGCATATCGAGTGAGGCGATTTGTAACTATGACCAAGTTTAATACAATAAAAACCTATGTACTGTTTTTGGTAGAAATAGGCCTTATTTCTTAGGTAGTATGACACATGTCACAATAGCATTTGAGATTAGAAAAGGGACGTTTCAATGTGTTTGTCGTGGTAATGTATTAAATTAATTTACTCTCGATTAACTGCAAATTTTGAGAGATAAAATAGCAAGGATGAAAGGAAATCAAAATAATCTTCATTTGAAAGAAAACTGCTAGATTTTTAAGAGAGATAATTTGTTACTTCCCAAGAATATGGATAAAGCAAATTTGGACTATTCACTTCTTTCTTTTGTTTCTTTCTCTGACAAGGAATTGTGTATCTATATAAAACACACCGTCAAGACTGCTTCAGATAATAAGCCATGTTGCCATGGAAACCTCACCTGTGGTGCCACTCGTGAAACAAACACAGTACAGATCATCTTTACTTGGGGGCTGTCAAAAGAAAAATTGCAAAAGAAAAAGTAAATTCCGTGAAGAAAAAAAAGACGAAAATTGAGACATTAAATCTCAGATGTTCCTTAATGTTACATGAACAAGCCATGCAAAGACATAAAACCACCTTCTGGACAGAATTAAAACTTCCATTAATAATCCTAGAACTGGAACAGGTTTTTAAGTTACAAAACAGAACAAATCCACAAAGGCAATGAGAACCATTGCCAAAGACTTTTATATGCAACTTAGATAGGGATGCACCTGATATCTGGTCTGGCCGGAAACAAAAAAACTTATCCATTGAGTATCTTTTTCCAACAAGTATGAACTTTTTACGAAAGAACGTAAGCAAAGAATGTAAATCTAAATTTCCTTCTAATACATTATTCTGAGCATATTTTCACAAGTTGTGATAAAGGAAGAGAAGTTTTAATTTTTTTGTGTTTTCTCTGATTTCACTTCCTCTTGGGAAAAATCTGGTCAGGCCGGATCTTGTGCATGGTCCGGTCAAATCCAGTTCAGACTGGATTCAAATAGTTGGATCTGGTGTATACCTAAAGTGAGTTTTATGTGTACATATCCTAAACTTAGTTTATGTGTACATATCCTCAACTTAGTTTATGTGTACATATCCTCAACATAGTTTATGTGTACATATCCTAAACTTAGTTTATGTGTACATATCTTAAACTTAGTTTATGTGTACACATCCTAAATTTAGTTTATGTGTACATATCCTCAACTTAGTTTATGTGTACATATCCTCAACTTAGTTTATGTGTACATATCCTCAACTTAGTTTCTGTGTTCATATCCTTAACCTAGTTTCTGTACATATCCTAAACTTAGTTTATGTGTACATATCATCAACTTAGTTTATGTGTACATATCCTCAACTTAGTTTCTGTGTTCATATCCTTAACCTAGTTTCTGTACATATCCTAAACTTAGTTTATGTGTACATATCCTAAACTTAGTTTATGTGTACATATCCTCAACATAGTTTATGTGTACATATCCTAAACTTAGTTTATGTGTACATATCTTAAACTTAGTTTATGTGTACACATCCTAAATTT